>MU226980.1:1489189-1514268 GCA_018584345.1 Thuja plicata | reverse complement strand
GTGTGTGTGCACGCACGCGCGTGCGTGTGTGAGAGAGAGAAAGCAGAGTGTCAATACAATTAATGGACCCTCAACCCTATGTACCCTAAACCTTGTACCATAAATCATGTAGCATAAATCCTATACTAATACCATATACCCCTAACCATATACCCTAAACCTTATATGATAAACTATATTTCCTACACCATATACAAGGGAGGGAGAGAAAATGAATGAGAGAGGGGAGGGATAGATAAAATGGGAGAGAGAAGAATAAAGAGAAAGATAAGGCTAAAGATAGGGAGAGGTAGAGAGATGAGGAAGAGATAAGTTTACAAAGAGAGAGAAAGATGGGTAAGGAGGTAGCTAGAGTGGTGGAGAGAAAGGGAAGGAACTAAAGATGGGATATATATAAGTGAGAGGCCTAGAGCTTTGGGAGAGAGGAATGAGAGTCTTGGGGGAAGATATAAAGGTGAGATAGAGAGAGATATATTTAGGTAAAGAGGGACGGAGGGAAGAACCTAGAGATGGGGAGAGAGAGGGTGGGAGGGATAGGTAGTGATATAGAGAATAGGGAGAGAGGGGAGATAAACAATAAAGGAGGGAGGGAGGGAGACGAATAGAGGAGGGAGGTAAGGAAAGATATGGGGGTAAGGAGGGAAGGCAAGGTAGAGAGGGAGAGTGGGTGAGAGACACCTAGAGATGGGAGAGAGAGGTGAGTGATAGAAGAGATGGAGAGAGATAGGTCTAGATTTTGGGGGAGATAAAGGAGAGTGAGAAAGAGAGACTGAGATAATAAGAATATGAGAATGTTTGCTAATCAAATTTGACTAAGTCTAAAAATTTATATGATTCTATAAAACATATATTCTACATTATAACTCCTAGAGATCAAAAACTACTCTCAAACATCATGACAATATACAAGGAAAATACATATTGAAATGTTATATTTCATGTATATATTATTGTTAGGAGATTGAGCTTAACTTGAGTTTGAATAATTTAATCAAAGTGTGTGTGAGTGAGATAAAAATTGCTAATAAAAACCATTTGGCATGAGTTATATTTGGTGGAAGCCAAATGTAAATAATTTATTTTTGAAGTTTGGCACACACACCAAATTCAATACACACCAAATGTAAAAAATGCATTGGCACAAGCCAATTTTGGTGTGCATCAAATTTGGTGTGTACCATATTGGGCACTTGCCAAATAGTCTGCATTGGGAAATACCAAGCCTTTGGTTTGGATTTTCCTTGGGTATCCAACCCAAAGGCTTGGATGACCATTTCAGTCCTGGGACGTGTTTTTTTTTTAAATATGAAAACATCTCTCACTTTTTGGTCATGCTCTCCAACATGTTTGCACATGTTTTAATGCAAAGAAAAAATACCACGACATCATTAAACTCTCTCTTAGTTGTGATATTTCTATTAGGATTCAACTATGTAGTTTTTTAGTCAAACTCATTGGTCTAGTATCTCTTAGTTATCTAACTTTATAACTTTTCACATTTTGATTACGTCAATGTTTTAATCTCTAATTTATTTTGTTAGTGTTTTCCTTTTTTGTTAAAAACCAACATGTGTTATTTTTAATATATTTTTTTCTATTTCATCAAATGGTAAATCAAATTATATTTTTAGAAACTTGACTCTATTCTACACACATTGGAAAAAGAAATTTGATTTTTGATTATCCATAAGAAAAAAAATTAGGGTGGAGCACACTCAAATTTCTATTTTTTGGGATGTTTCCCCTTCCAAATTTGGTAAAAAAAATACATTGATTAAAAATTAGCCAAAAAAATTGGCATAAAATACATGGTGTTACCTAAATTATCACCAAAGTGATTTTGGAATTATTTTTAAAAGTTAACATTTTAGGGAAGCCACAATAGACATCATGTTATATTTTTATGATAAAAATAGGACCAATGTGTGTGGCCCTCCTTTTTGAAACCCTTAATCTACACCATTTTCAAAAATAAATTAGTAGTTTAGAAAGTAGATTTTGAGTTCTGCAACTTTTGTTCATGTTGCATATTCTAAATTTGAGTGTAACTATCTTCAATTTCTTGTCAAAGTTAAAAATTTGTTGATTTCTAAAAAAAGTGGCATCTTAAGACCCCCTTTTGATCCCTTATCTTAGTGCACATACTTGACAATATCCCAAAAATCTTGAAATAATTCAATAGTAGAACTATTTTGATCATTTTTATAATTAAAAAATCATCCCCTTGTTCATTAATAGAAATACCATTGAGGAGGGAATTATCGTGAGGGGAGATAATTCTAGATATATATTTCAAAATAATATATTTATTATCACTAGAAATTGAACAAGAAAAGGATATGAATTGTAATTGAATATAATACTTAGATTTTATCCTAAAAATATCCTCTTGCTCAATCTCCTTATAATAATTAACATGCGGGAAAGAAGGATGAACCAGACCCTCTGCCTCTATCGGCTATTACCTTGGTTGCTTGAGGGTGTTTCTATGGTTTTTAAAAAGACTTTGTTGTTATAATGCTTTATGTTTATGGGCATGGCCCATATGATCCTCGGATAGTTCCCATGTGACTTGAAGGGAATTTTTTTCTCCCACTTTAATCTCTCCTATATGTATTAAGTTAATCAAGTTAATACAATTGGTTAGTAATTACGTCAAAAATAATTAACATATTTTTATGTCATATCAAAGTGATTGAAAAAAAGAAGAATTCGTATATCCCTTGTGTACAACCATTTAACTTGAGATTTTGTCACCACATGATTTCCTCATGAAGCTCAATCTTGTGTAATTCATTTTTTAGAGTTAAGATATTCTTAATCATTCCCTATTATTTAATACAACCTAAGATCACCAACAACTTTGATAAAATATTTCTTTTTCTTTGCAAAATATTCTCACATGATGAAGGATTCCATTTCAATTTTTATTTGAAAAAGTATTATTTGTGATTAAAAAATATTCAAAGCTATACCATGATGAGGTTTACCTTCCCACCACTAAAGTATAATATTTTCTTCAAGTCCTCTTATTTTATTCACAAAGAGTTAGTTTATAAAGGGTATTATGAGGCTTAATTGATCAAGTATTTCTTCTAAAATAGTAAACTTATTTTTATTTTGATTACCAACTTTGGCTCCTATATGGTTTGGAGGAAGTTAAAATTTACCATTCCTATAATCCATGTGGTAAAGTCATGCATATTAAAAGGACTACCAATGGAACCATGAGTATACTGTTGAATTAGTTATTCACCCTTCTTGTTTTAGGTTGTGGAAAATTTTAGAAAATTCATAGGATTTAAAATAGGGATAGTCTTGAAAAAGATATCCATAATCATGAAATTTCATAAATTTTAAATATATTGGCTTCATAATCTAAGGTTTTATGCGAAACAAAGTCTCGCCTAAATGTTAAGTGCATCTAAAAATGGATTATTTAAATCTAGATCAACACAATTTTGGGCCTAACTAGATTTTTCAATTCTTGATAATATTATTATTGTACCCATATATATTTAGTTTGAACCTTGAAAGAGAATTTCATCATTGGGATAAAATATAGATGTTAAGATTTTATTAAAAAATCAACACTTTTGAAAAAGTAAGGAACCCACTTCAAAAATTCAAATCTAATTAGAAATAGTATATAAGAAAAAAAAAGATACTCATTAGTAAATAGGGTTATCTCCATGTCTCATTTGATTAGGTAGGCTTTCTGTATCTAATTTTTAGCATGCTTAGATTCAATCTAAACCCCCAAAAACCTATATATGAGGGCATATCTCTTAAAAAAACTAATATCCAAGTTACAAGTCAAAATTAAAAATAAGTTTTCAAATACACTTCTTCTATTAAGGCATCTGTTGATTTTAAATCATTGGTTTCTTTTTTCTAAAGAAAAATATTGTTGAAGTAGATCCACACAAATATTCATTAAGTTGGTTTTTTTGCATGGAATGATTAATAGAACAACCAAACACAACGTGTTTGAAACTGATCTTAGGAGGGCCTAGAGACTCATATAGATTAACCATAATTTTACAGGTCAAAAATTTAATATAAAAAAATTGATCCTATAAAGTCTAGAAACTAACATGCAAGGCTGCTAGATAACATAAACGACCTATCTTAAATTTTACACAAGAAAACAAGCTATATCTTCAAAAATTAACTTATTGCATTTCATAGTAATCAATCACCTAAATAGGTGAGGATCTTATTATTTTTTGACTATATATATAATATCCTCACCAAATTTATTCTTATATAATATAAATTAATAAAATTCCTCATACAGATTAAACAAATCCTTCACATATAATAAAATATTTATAAGGTAGTATTGTAGAATACTTTGAGTCGATGAATTCATCTTACTATAATAAGAAATTAAACTTGATAGTTTGAATGATTTTGTGATTTTGGAGAGCTTAGAATTTGAAGGATCAAAATAATTAGATACTAGATAGACATATGATATGAATACTATAGACGATGATATCCAAGTAGAATGATTATTAGATACTAGATAGACATATGATATGAATACTATAGACGATGATACCATTAATGAATGACCAATTGTGATTATGACTCTCTTACAAAGAACTAAAAAAATCAAAGTTAAAATTACATTTTATTGTAAATTACTAAAGCTTGATTAATTTTGTTCAATAAATAAAGATAAATATTTATCATTTTTATGTGGTGGAGATATAAATTGTTATTGAATGTTTGATCATTGAACAAAATTATATTCAAGAAGAACCATTATTACATACTAGATAGACATATGATACAGATACTATAGAAAGTGACACCATTGATGAATGGCCAAATGTGATTATGACTATATGAGGTCAATCTATCTCCTTAAGAACTAAAAAATCTAAACTTAAAATTAAGTTTTATTATAATTTATTGAAGCTTAATTAATTTTAATCATAGAAAATGATCAGGAATTTATAATTTTTTATGCTGAAATATAAATTACTATTGATTGTTCGAACACTGAATAAAATAATATTCAGATAAAATGACTAATAAATATTAAGAGACGTTTTATATTGAAAAAGATACCATTGATGATAACAATGACTACATGAAAGATCAATCTGTCGCTAAGATAAAAAACCAAGATTGAAGGATAATGTAGAAGACTTTTGAAGCCTTTGATCCCTTCATGACACTCTTCATTTTCTGGCTTTGTTGAATTGAATTAATCCAATATATAACTTGGTCAACTTTTTATCATTCATGTTTATCTCTTTATCAAACCTGTGGCAAATGTTTAACGTCGTAATGAAAGAAAGTATAGAAGTTGGGCAACTAGCTTTCATTGAATTTATAAGGCAGAGACGTCGTTTGGACTTTGCAGAGAGTAGATGAGAGATACCTTGAACAGTCTGAAATCTGACGACTCCAAAATATATATTTATTTTATCTTGGATTGAAGTATAAGAAAAGAAAACAAAGAATTGTGGGGAATTTAAGCAAATGAACGGTTGCCATGACCAAATCAGAGAAATATTATTCTTTGGGTTTCCTTCTTGAATGACATCTCTATACAAACGTTGGAGTATAGAAAATAATATCACTTCTGATTGACTGGATTACAATGTGTGGTTCTACATGCAGTCTAGTCCCCTTAATTTCATTTTCAAATCTCTTGTTTTTTTGGGGTATGATCATTATCTATTGCCTTTTTTTTCAATTGGTATGATGTAATAGAGTAAAGGTATTTTATATTAGTGAGTTTAGTAAACAAATTGATTGACTGGATTACATGTGTGGCTAGTATGATCATTATCTATTGGCTTTTTCTTCACTTGGTATGATGTAATAGAGTAAAGATATTTTTATATTAGTGAGTTTAGTAAACAAATCGATTTATATGTCAAAGGTTTTGAGTTATGTATATTTAGAATTTGTATTTAAGTATATTGTAAAACAAAAATTGATTATCTTAAAAAAAATATTAAATATTTGATTACATAATATTGGGTTGTTAGAAAAAATCTACATTTTTCACATTAATCAGTGCCTAGTCTTATATTAGGTATAATTACATCAGTTTCATATTGCATTCTTGGACTTGTACATTTTCATTCATGATATATTTTCTATGGGTTTGAATACAATCAAGGAAGCCAATAGTTTTCCTTGTGTATATAGTAAACACCAAATGTTCTTTTCAACACCATTGTCTCTTAGATGGAAATACATGTATGTGCAAATGAATCTTATAGATCAGTATGCAAACATAACCAAAATAGGAGGACTAGGCCATGGGAATGTATTCACCTTAAATAGCATTAACATCGATATTTTATATCTCTACCATAGATATGTACCATTTCAGCAATATATTTGTACTCTCTCACTCTAGGCATACCATTTTAATTGACATCAATGACGAACTAACAACTGATCTAACCATTCTACTTGTTTGTATTCTTCTAAAACTCGGTCTTCATCACCATTACCATGAGTTTGTTAACATATAGATGACAATGATGATGATCTTAAAGACTATGATTTTCATTTCTAGCAAACCATTACATAGGTAAGGAATTTTTGTGTAAGTAAATGAAGTGATACCAACCGGTACGCAGTAATATCCAATCGGTAACAAGAAGTTAAGTTAGAAAGGTAACCAATGAACATGAGAATAGGTGAAGGACAGATCGGTTAAGGAAGGAAAATTTTCTATCTGTACATTGGAAGGTGTAAAGACAACAGGTATACTACAATTTGTGACCACACCTCTTAGGTCACATCGGTAAAGGCATAAGTGAAGACACCACAAACCGGTTAGTTCAGTGAATAGGCAAAACTAAAGGTTATTGAACAGTTTTGATCAATTGGCTAAATCGATTATGACGGTGCACGACTCAATGAATCTGGACAACATGAAAAATGTAGTACATTGTTTAAAGTGTTAAAAAAGTCAATTCTTAGGTAGTTGTGCACAGATTTGATTATGAATCTAAGGCATATTTTGGCCAATATTATTGAAGGAATATTTCACATTGGAGATAACAACTTAAAGTTTGTTATGGACAACGCGGTAAAGATTTAAAGTTTCTATGAGTTAGTTATGACTAAAAAGACTATTTTGGAGAGAAACAAAAACCCTAATTAGGTCTATAGTCAAAGGTAAAAGGTTATAAGATGATAGTTGCTGACATAGTTATATTGTTGAAGAGCAGTTGAAGTATTGTTGAAAAGTAAGTTCTTGGACAACGATTGCAGAGCCATTTTTAGAGAAGGTCCATGATCAGATTCAAAACAAGAATAGAGCATCAAATGATCTGATTAGCATTCAGGAGTGCATTTCATAGGTCAATTACTCTTGTTGTTTTCCTAATAGTTTCAATAAGTTAAAATTGATAATCCTTAAAGGATCAAATGGTGTCATTATTATACAAAGTAGACAGTTTTGGTCGGTCATCATTCACCAAGTGACAGTATTCACCGTGTGACAACATTCACTGAGTGACAGTGTTCACCGAACACAATGGTCACCGAAATGCTTAGTACACCGAGAAAAGACATAACCGAACACGGATATAACCGAGCACCAGTCTACAGAGACACAACTAAGCAGAGACATCACCAAGCACTAGTCTAACCGAGAGGCAGGTTTAACATCGAGAAAAAGCAGATCTGAGCTACACGTCAGCTAAAGCACTTTAGTCTTAAATTAGCTTTTTTCTTAGTTGGACAACCATTTCTTGAGGATCAAGAAAAGTGTAATTTATAGATTTAATTAGTTTAACTGATTGTATTCATGCAGACTAGGAGATCAAGGTCAAGGTGTAAACCTTTGATCTTAGAGTTATTCAAGAAAAGCATGTAACCTAATTAGGTCAATACATTATATATATAGATGTGTAATCAATCAAGAAGATGATAATTGTAGTTGCACAAGTACATCTATGGATCAGACAAAGGCTTTCATGCAAGAGAACACATAAAGAAGAATTTAGTTATGAAGAACTAGATTCAAGACTACCGAGCATAAAAGAGGTATTAGCCATCACAATAGGTAATACATATATTTTGTGAACTTAAAGGATTTGTAATCAGTAATTCAAGATTGAAAAATATCATGTCATAAATATTTTTGTCTTCTCTCTAACAATTGTAGCAAACAGAAAAAATCCTTCTGTTAGTAATAACTGAGAGGGGGGGTGAATCAGTGGCCTCAAAAATTAATCCTTAAATCAACCCTTAAAACTTATTACCACATTTATAAGCCTCTAGTTATATTTAGTCCTACAAGATGAATGCCTCCAAATACTTATATCAAATTAATACTTGTCAGAATTCTTTGTAAAACCTTCTACTGTATGTTTACCGATAAGCAGTCTGTCTATTTACCAAAACATAGTAAATAACTAGTGTATACTGATCAATCCAGATTTACTTATGTGAAATTAAAAATAGTAAATTAATGACTCATAAACACACGACACATGGATTTTTAACTTGGAAACCTTGTTAAGGGAAAAACCATTGGGACCGGTACCCCAAATTTTCACTCTTCTGAAGTGAGCTCGGCTAAGAGCCAACCCCATTAAAGGTTACAAACACACTATTAGGTGTGACCTTGTTAGAGGATTTGAATGAATAATTTGTCACTTAGTATCTGGCATCTAATGCTACCATCCTTGATCAAACACTCACTTGGCATGTTAATAGGTATCAGGCATAGCCAATGCTACTTTGTATGATCAAGATTTTTGATACTCCTTGGGATGTATCTCAATTAGAAAATACTTTTAAGTCCTGTTTAGTTAAGAGACTTGATGCTTCAGTGGTTAAACTAAAACAATAAATTGAGATGTTCATATATACAACTTGAATTGTAGATTTTTAGATCTATTGTAAGTGCATTACCTATCTGATCAATGTAATCAGTTCAATAACTTTTCTCCACACTGTTATGCTCTGTGATGTTGTATCACTGTTCGTTGGTGTCTGCCAAGTTTAGCTCTTTCCTCAGCTTGATTGATCAGGTCTGAATGAAGACTTCCTTCTCCTTCAGAATCTCTTCAGCGTCTATTTTCTTGTCACTCCCCTTATTCATTTTGAATAAGCTTGTCTCTTATATAGACATGATTTCACCATTTCTTAGCTTTCTTGATCTTGGCGTGATCCACAATTCTTGCCTATTATATTTAAAGAAAAAACTCATGTTTAATCTCGTAGAGATCTTCTTGCTAACTAGACAAAGCAACTTTAAATCCTTTACTTATCTTCGGCTTTATCTTGTCGATTAAAACAATGATAAGTACCAGTTAAGTCTATATTTAGGTCTTAACAACTAAGCATTTTGTCATTTCTGAACTCTTTGTTCTATTGTTCAATACTTTAGTTAGTCATCAGTGACAACTGACTGTTCTGTGGGTGTGACTTCAGTTGTCCTCGGGATCTTCATCCGTCGGGAAACACTATAATTTTGTCCATCGGGTTACACTGTACTTTTTCTTGTCAAGTAACACTGTGACTTTGCTCATTGGTAATGTTGTGCTTTTTATCGTTGGGTAACACTGTGACTTTTCTCTCTTACTCTATCCGTCAGTGTGCACTCTGTCAGTGTATACAGTCACTTTGTGAATACTTAACTTTTATGCATTACTGATAGCATAGCCTTTGATTCATTGGTTCTCTGAAGTCTTTAGCAGTATGTACATGACCATACAGATTATATCAAGTTGACATCAATGATAATACAATACATTAACCAATTTAATGCCTTGCATTAACTTTCTGTGTCTCTGTGATCATCAACTTAATATCTTCAAACATTCAATCAGTTATAGTTCATCAATCTCTCCCTTTGGCATTGATGGCAACACACTACATTATCACACTATATTATCACTAATACAATATGAAATATAATAGTTTAAATTCATCAAACTACCAATCTTATGTACTATAACTGATAAAATATCTGGTCCTCGGTAAGCTTATGTGAGCTTAGATTTGATTCTTGCAGCTTTCTTTCTGTCTTCAATCCCTTCACTGGATAGATGTAGAATCTTTCTTCTTCTGATGTGATGTTTTCTCTTCTTGTGTCAAACTCTCTCCCTTTGACTGTTCTTTTCTTTTGATGTCTCTTTTCTCTCTTGTCAGCAATCTCTTCCTTTGTATGTACTCTCCCTTTCTGGTTACATCTCTCCCTTTGGATAGTCTGATGGATATAATATCTCCTTAATGTGATAATGGATATAATCTCTCCCTTTGACAATGATGCCAAAAAAATATTTTGACAGATATGCCAAACATTCCTTTCTATCCATAATATACTCCTTGAATTTCTCAATCCATCAGCAATATAACAACTCTTGTGTTTGGAGTAGATAAATACCTTGTTGTGTATAGATGTATCTTTGAAGTCCATCTCTTTTCTTGCATCAACATGAATGATATTATGATAATATGTAGGCTGATGCAGCCTTCTAGTCATCTTACTAACCAGTAGACAAGGGTCTGACCCCTAGTCTCTTTCTTAAGTACTCAAATGCATCCTTGGGCAGTGGCTTGGTGAAGATATCAGCTAATTGTTCCTTTGATTGCACATACTCAAGTATCACCTCTTTTGCTTGAACTTGTTCTCTCAAATAATGATACTTGATAGCAATATGCTTTGCCTTAGCATGCATGATTGGATTCTTGGAAATGATTATTGCACTTGTATTATCACAATAGATAATTACTAGTTCAAGAATTTTCATATGCATACCTTCCAATAACTATTTGATCCATGCAATATTTGAGTAGTTTGCAGCAGCAACAACATACTTTGCTTCTGCAGTAGACTCAAAGATGCATCCCTGCTTCTTGCTGATCCATGTGACAAGTTTTTCACCCATAAATAATGCTCCTCAAGTTGTGCTCTTTCGATCATCAATGTTTCCAGCCCAATCAACATCGATAAAGACCTTAAGTTCAAATTTTCCTTCTCTTCTATACCATAAGCCATATTCCTTAGTATTCTTTACATATCTTAGGATTCTTTTCATAGCAGTCATATGTGATTCCCTTGGATTAGCAAAAAATCTTGCAACTATTCCTACTGCATGTGCAATATCTGGTCTAGTATGTACAACATACATGAGTTTTCCAATCATTGATTTGTACAAAGTCTGATTTACCTCATGTGACTTGTCTTCCTTTTTCAGCTTACATCTAGTTGCCATCAGTGTTCCAACTGGCTTGGAATCTTTCATCTTGAATATTTTTAGCACTTCCTTGATGTATTTGGATTGTGTAATGAAAATGCCTTCATCTTATTACATGATCTGTAGACCAAGAAAGAACTTGATCTCTCCAAACATAGACATCTCAAACTCTTTTCTCATTTCATTTGCAAATGATTTGCATAGCATATCATTTCCTCCAAATATGTTTTCATCAACAAATATTTCAGCAATCAAAATGTTAGCATCAGTATCTTCCTTCAAATAAAGATTACTATTTTCACTAGTTCTTACAAATCCAATACTTATGAGATAGGAATTAAGTCTTTCATACCAGGCTTGAGGTGATTTTTTCAATCCATGCAAGGCTTTGTGTAATCTACATACCATGTTCCTCTTGTCTGGATCAACAAACCCTTCTGGTTTCTCAATGTATACATCTTCCTCAAGTATTCCATTTAGGAATGCAGACTTGACATCCATTTGGTATACCTTGAATCCTTTACATGCAACATAAGCAAGTAATATTCTCACTCCTTCTAGCCTAGCAACAGGTGAAAAGGTTTCTCCATAGTCAATCCCTTCTTATTGTCCATACCCCTTGCATACTAGTCTTGTTTTGTTTCTAGTGACTTCTCCATTCTCATTCAGTTTATTCTTGAATATCCATTTTGTACTAATTACATTCTTATCATCTGGTCTTGGTACAATTGTCCATGTCTTTTTTTTTCTCAATCTTCTCAATTTCTTCATTCATAGCACTAATCCATTCATCATTATCAAGTGTAGCATTGACAGATTTTGGCTCAAAATACAAATTAGACATCTTGTGTTTAGAGACTTACTTTTGGTTCTCATACCAGCCTTCTTGTCTCCAATGATCTGGTTCTGTGGATGGTTCCTTCTGACATATCTGGCAAGTATAGGTTCGGTTCTTTTTCTTTCATCTTGATCATCATTGTGTCCTTCATTCTGATATCCATCGCTTGGTACATCATCTTGAGCAATATCCTGATTTTTGGTATTTGCAGCCTGGTGTTCGGGTGCAATAATCTATTGCTCGAGAGCTATACATTTTTGCTCAGGTAGAGTGTCAGGTTCTTCATTGTAAATAAACTTGTTGTAGTCCTTTTTTTTGTGCTTTCCTTTTCATTCTTCTCTACAAATTCATCTATCTTTACATTTGCACTTTCAACAATTTTGTTAGAGACTTTATTGAGACATTTATAAGCCTTTCTCTTGGTGGAATACCCTAGAAAGATTCCTTCATCACTTTTGGAGTCAATCTTTCCATTTCTATCATCTTTTAAGATATAACATTGACTACCAAAGATCTTGAAGTAACTTACATTGGGTGTGTATCCATACCATAGCTCATAGGGTGTCTTCTTGGTGTCTTTCTTCAATTGTACTATGTTCAATGTGTAAAGAACAGTACAGACAGCTTCCCTCCAGAATATTTGGGTGATGCCTTTCTCTATCATCAGTGTCCTTGCACAATCAACAATCGATCTGTTCCTTCTTTCAGAAATTCCATTTTGCTGTGGTGTTCTCGATGCAGAGACATGTCTTTTGATTCCATGCTCATTACAAAAGTTAGTGAATTCATTTGAAATTAAGTCCCCTCCTCTATTTGATCTTAAGCATTTCAATTCTTTACCACTTTGTTTTTCTACCATTGCTTTGTACCATTTAAACATCTTGAATGCTTCTAATTTGTCTTTTAGAAACATGACTATCATCATTCTAGAGTAATCATCAACAAAGAGAATAAAATATCTATAACCATAGTAACTCTTTGTCCTCATGGGTCCACATAGATCAATATGGACTAATTCTAGAATGGCATCAGATGTATGGGTTTTGCTTTTGAAACGAGATTTTGTCATCTTACCTTTTTGACAATTTTTGCACATGATATTGTCGGGCTTAGTCATTGTCGGTAAGCCTCTTACATTTCTTTTTTTGCTTATCTTTACCATATTGTCAAAGTTTACATGACACAATCTTTTATGCCATAACCATATGTCTTTGTTTCTAGCCATTAAGAAAGTGGTGTCAGTATCATTTAGATAGAATAATTTACCTTTTGTCTACTCACCAGTGCCAATCAGACTTCCTGATTCATTGAAGATCTTTGCCTTCTTACTTTCAAATGCTACTTTGTGACCTGAATTATTCAACTAAGAAACACTTAATATATTATAATTCAATCCTTTCACCCAATAAGCATTTTCACATTTTATCAGGTTATTCAACATTATAGTTCCTCTACCTTCAACTGTACAAGGTGCATCATTACCCATTCTTACTGATCCACCATTATAGTATTCAAAAGTCTCAAAAAAAAATTTGTCACCTGTCCTATGGTGAGTGCAGCCACTATCTATGATCGAGACATCATTTTTACTAACTTTAGATATGAGTGCAGTTTCTACATATCTTTCTTCGTCATCATCTAAATCATCTTTTACTGCCATAAACACCATCTCGATGTCTTCATCAGATTTGGTGTCAGTATCTTCATCTTTGTATTTAGCTAGGTAACTGGCCTTCTTTCCTTTTTCCTTGTAGTCTCGGGTATCTCTTCTTTCTGATTATTGGTTGCTTCTGTAATCTCGGTTATCACCTCTGTCAAACTTATTTTCAAATGACCTGTCATTACTTCTGTCATATTTTCTCCTGTTAGGACATCTTTTAGCAAAGTGTATAATCTCTTTACAATTAAAACATACCAGTGGTAATTTACCTTTGTATTTACCTTTGCCTCTCTGCATTCTTCTAGCCATAAGTGCTTCAATTTCATCAAGATATTCTTCTTCACTTTCACTATCACTATATTTTCTCATAGTGTGTTTATGAATTTATTTACTTATTCTCAAAGAAGATTTGAATGCAGACTCTATGTTTGGTAAGACACTATTATCAAAGTTATTCATCTCAAATAAAATCAGTCTTCCAATCAAACTATCTAGAGTAACATTATTATTTGCTACTGCTCTCATTTCTTGTATGGAAGATACTCTAATAGCATAAGTAGGCAGTAGGGTTCTTAGAATTTTACTTAACACTATCTCTTCTTCTAGTACACCTCCAACTCCTCAGATAACATTGAATACCTCTTTGATTCGCATGTTGTAATATGTGATGTTTTCACCTTCTTTCATTTTGAGATCATCAAACTTTCTTCTAAAGCTTTCTGCCTTGGCTCTCAGAACATTTTTATCACCACCATGTACAAGCTTCAATTTATCCCACATCTTCTTTGTAGTTGTGCATGCTTTGACATCTTCAAATTCAGCATCGGAGAGTGAGGAAGCAAGCTCTTTTATCATGTATTTGTGCTCATGCTTCTCTCTCATTTTTTCAACTGTGAGTGCTCTTGTGGGAAACACATATTCAGTATGTAAGTATTGAGTGACATCATTTCCAATACCTGATAAGTGGATTCTTATCCTTCTTTTCCATGAAACAAAGTTGTCTTTGTTAAACTTGGGCACATCTCATCTATTCATCTTGTGATCTTTAGCTTGAGTTGTTAAACTCCCTTTCTAAGCACACAAGCTCTGATACTAATTGTTAGTAATAACTAAGAGGGGGGGTGAATCAGCCACCTCAAAAATTAATCCTTAAATCAACCCTTAAAACTTATTACCACATTTATAAGCCTCTAGTTATATTCAGTCCTACAAGATGAATGCCTCCAAATACTTATATCAAATTACTACTTGTCAGAATGCTTTGTAAAACCTTTTACTGTATGTTTACCGATAAGCAATCTGTCTATTTACCAAAACATAGTAAATAACTAGTATATACCGATCAATCTAGATTTACTTATGTGAAATGCAAAATAGTAAAGTAATGACTCATAAACACATGACACATGGATTTTTAACATAGAAACCCTGTTAAGGGAAAAACCACTAGGACCGGTACCCTAGATTTTCCCTCTTTTGAAGTGAGATCGGTTAAGAGCCAACCCTGTTAAAGGATACAAACACATTGTTAGGTGTGACCTTGTTAGAGGATTTGAATGAATAGTTTGTCACTTAGTATCTGGCATCTAATGCTACCATCCTTGATCAAACACTCACTTGGTCTGTGAATAGGTATGGGGCATATCCAATGCTACTTTGTATGATCAAACTTTTTGATACTCCTTGGGATGTATCTCAATTAGAAAAGACTTCTAAGTCTTGCTTGGTTAAGAGACTTGATGCTTCAGTGGTTAAAATGAAACAGTAAATTGATTTGTTCATATATACAACTTGAAATGCAGATTTTCAGATTTATTGTAAGTGCATTACCTTTCTGATCAATATAATCAATTCAATACCTTTGCTCCACACTGTTCTTCTCTGTGATGTTGTATCACTGTTTGTCGGTGTCTGCAGAATTTATCTCTTTCCTCAGCTTGAATGATTAGGTATGAATGAATACTTCCTTCTCCTTCAGAATCTCTTCAGCGTCTATTTTCTTGTCACTCCCCTTATTCATATTGAATAAGTTTGTCTCTTATATAGACATGATTTCACCGTTTCTTGGCTTTCTTGATCTTGGCCTGATCCACAATTCTCACCAATTATGTTTAAAGAAAAAAATTCAGTTTAATCTCGTAGAGATTTTCTTTCCAACTGGACAAAGAAGCTTTAAATCCTTTACTTATCTTCGGCTTTATCTTGTCGATTAAAACAATGATAAGTACCAGTTAATTATATATTTAGCTCTTGACAGCTAAGCATTTTTTCATTTCTGAACTCTTTGTTCTGTCGATCAATACTTCAGTTAGTCGTCGGTGACAACTAACTTTTCCATCAGTGTGACTTCAGTTGTCATCTGGATCTCTGTTTTTCGAGAAACACTATAATTATGTCCATCGGGTTACACTGTGCTTTTGCTCATTGGGTAATACTATGACTTTTCTCATTGGTAATGTTGTGCTTTTCCTTATCGAGTAACACTGTGACTTTTCTCTCTTACTCTATCCATTGGTGTGCACTCCGTCAGTGTATATAGTCACTTTGTGAATACTTAACTTTTATGCATTACTGATAGCATAGCCTTTGATTCATTGGTTCTCTGAAGTCTCTAGCAGTATGTACATGACCATACAGATTATATCAAGTTGACATCAATGACAATACAATACATTAACTGATTTAATGCCTTGCATTAACTTTCTGTGTCTCTGTGATCATCAACTTAATATCTTCAAACATTCAATCAGTTATAGTTCATCACCTTCAAGAAGGTGGACTTAATAGTCTTATTGTAAATCTCTTAACCGAGTGCACACATACATTGTGTTACTAAAATCTCTTAACCAAGAAGAATTAACAAGTCTAACATGTTACTCCTAATAGGGTAAGATCATCAGAAGTGATCACAACTTGTAGCCTTAACTGCCACCTTCCATTCTGCAGATAGTGAAGCTTTGTGGGTTTCATCCCCACCATAGTTTTTACCTTCTAATAGGGGTTTTCTGTGTTATCAATTCTTCTATCATGAGTATATGATTTTCATGAATGTTCCTATGTTTTTTTACATGCACTTACATTTATGTTGTGATATTACATGCATGAGGTAGTAAAGAAACAATGGTCGGTTATGCAAGTTATGAGTACTAAGGTTAATTGGTAAAAGTTTTTAAGGGTGTTGATTCACCCCTCCCCTCTCAATACACACCCTTCCATTATTCCAACAATTGGTATCAAAGCTAGATCTCTTATTTGGAAAATTTTAATCACTTGAGAGAAAAGATCATACAATGGAAAGGTATAACCTTGATAAAAACATTGAGAATCAGAAGTTGTAGATACAGATTTTATTTGAGCAATACAAAGAAGCAAGAATAAAAATGAAAGAGTTATTGGCTAAAAGAAAAGTCATGGAATCTCACTACAATGAAACTATCTATCATGAATAAGAGATACCTGACTTATTTGATTCATCTGGATATGGATCTAGTAGTACATCTAACACATCTGCAGGAAACATTACAAATCTAAATGAAATCAATCAATATTTGACTGAATAAGTGAAGGCGATGTAGATCGATCAAGAGACACATATGGTAATAATGATTAATGTTATGAATAATGCAAGACAAGCTTAACAAGAAAGAACTCTAGCTATTGATGATAGGATAAAGATTACTGAGAAATTGCAAGAGAAAGAATCTGAGATATAGAGACTTACTGAACATCACATTGATATCACCAATCAAATAGTTCTTATGAGTCATGAGGACAACCGAATGAACATAGAACTTAATGGAAAATTAGAAGTTATTGGTGAACTAATAGAATAAAATGAGAAACTAAAGCATGAAACAAAGATTCAGCAACAACATAATGATATGATCAAGAAAGCTGAAGACAACACAAAAAGAATGGATGAATTTCTGAATAGACAAAGAAGACTCAACAATAATATCAGTTTATGGTACACTGAGCATGGAGAATCATCATACAGAGATGTTCCAAGGGATGTATACATAACTCCAAGACCAATGAAGCATTCATGTAATCATTGTGGAAAATCAGGTCACACATCAAATGTTTGCTAGAACAAGGAAAAAGGTATTCCTAAATCTACTTCTACATTCATAGGTAAGTGTTATAATTGTAACAAGCATGGACACAAAGCACATGAATGTAGATCTAAGGTGAACAAACCAAATAAGAAATCCTACATGGAAAAACATCATCCTACTTGCAAAATGCATGGCCACACATTTCATGAATGCAAGAAAAAGAAAAACAAGTCTGGAAACTTAAAGAACAAGAAAATGCATATCAACTGAGAAGAGTCAATAATTCATATGTATGGGATTACAACACATGGATAAATTGCACAGAATGTGGTAGATTGGAAATATAGCTGAAAATTGTATGAGGAAATGGATACAAATATCTAGGAATTGGACTAACTCTAGAATGACATCTTACATTGTCATAAGGTCGGTCACCTAAGAAAGGACTACAAAGACCGAGTGACAGAGTCAAGCACTTTTACAAATGGAAATACTACTAAAGACATCATGAGAATGAGAAATTAAATGTGGAGGAAAGCTTCAAATAATAAAAATGTTGGACGAAGCACTACAGTTGGTGATGCCTCATCCAATGGATTAGGTGATTCCACGACCCCCACCTAAGAAATATAAGGAAGTATGGAACTGCACCCTACAAAGCTATATCTAACATTAGTTCTAACACTCATTGATGATATGCCAAATTATCATGAATAAAGATGCACTATGGTATTACTTGTTATGATTGTGTGAATCAAGTTTTGTTGGTTAATGTAAACCAAGTATAAACTACACATCGGTAAACATATGGAAGATAATTGAGTTGACACTATGTACCGAGCATCATTGGTAAGCATGTGGGAGACAACCAATTTGACACCTTGTACCTAGTATTGAATACTCACCGAGATGAATTATTTGGTGTGTTAACCAAGCGTCTATGCTTTATCAACTGAGTGGTAGGTGAAGCATTTAATGCATCACTTAGGTTATATTTTGCTATAAAAAGGGAAAACAAGAGCTGATTCATTCACCAGCGTTTATGAGTAGATTGCAGAGTAAGAAGAGCGATTAACAATGATCACATTGCAGAGAGATTAACCGCGATTCCAAAGAAAATCCAACATATTTCAAGAACTCACCACGATCATCCAGTAAGTACCAAGACTTACCGAGCTCATAGTTCATTTGTGAAGAAGCCTTAATTTTCACAAACAATGGCATCCACTTCCCGGACCGCGAAAATCAAAATGAAAAAAGATAAGAAGGTTTCTCTTATCAAGAACTTGACCTATGAAGAACCAAATTACAAGTTCTATCCTGAGGTTGCTTCACAAACCAATGACAAGGGAGAATTCTTGAGTATCCCGCCTAGGGTTTTGTTGGTCGAGGACATCTGAGCATACATTCACTGCAAGGATACAAATATCAGAGACATGTAGCTTGAAGAAGTTTATAAGAAGCTATGCACTGATTGAAATCTGAAGGATGAGTACAAACACATCGAAGTGAAAGGTTTAACCAATGCCCTACCATTCCCGAAGGAATTCAAGACCGAATGGATTTACATTGTCCTCAATAGAGTGCATGACAGTAAAATGTGGTTGGATGAACCTAAGGAAATCACAAAGGATTTGATTCATGCAGTCACCAAATACCCAATCACCGACAAGAAAAAATCCCTAAGGCACCCAATTCGCCCTGAGATTGAAAAGCTAACAAGAGCCTAATGGGACATCAGAGGTCTGAAAGTGAACTCAATCACCGACCCTAAATTGAAGGTTGGTGCATATGTGGTCGGATACAAGATATTTTAGGCAAGCAGAATGAACAACATTTCTTGTGGAGTTGTTGACACATCATACAAAATTGTGAAGAAAGGAGTGCAACTAGACCTAGCAGATTTGTTGCTAAAGCAACTAGAAGAAAACATGAGAACTATTAGATCAGCCAGATATAATACATGTAAGTTTGGTTCTCTATTGGTTTTCACATTATTTTACTTTCAGAACTTCTTTCCATTAGTCGGTAATGTCACTTGGGACACAAACCAACCAATCACTACACAAATCAGTGATTTCATTAAGTCACTAGGAGATAACTTCACACCTTTAATGGATAGCTACTTTACCACATTCAAGACTAGGATGGAGAAGAAGTTGAGAATCCCTACTCAAATAGTGGAAAAATATAAGGATGAGATATGTCTTGTAGTTAACACTGACACAACACTCATCAAACCTGCACAAGAAAGAACAATATGGTTACCACCACTAGAAAATGAAATTGACATTGATCAAGCTACAATAGCTATTGAAACCTTGGTTAATGAGACAGTGGATAAAAACTTGAAAAGTTTTGGAACATATGAGGAAGCCAAGTCTAGAATCTAGACTAGTTTAGTAATAAAGAAGATAGACAGGAAGAAGACAAAAATAATGAACACTCTTCAAAAGAAACTATCGGTAAATGATGAAGACTTAGAACAAATAGAGGATATCACCAAGGAACAGTCACCTATCAGTGAAGGTAAATAGATGAGTGACTCTGAGTCTAGCGAATCAGATTTTGAGCCACCAAAGGCCAAAAAATCAAAGGTTACTAATGTAACCCTCGCATCTAGAACCAGGAGCAAAACAACTAAGGTAGACTCACCACCTTTGAAGAAAGGTACAATGAAAACTTATATGAAAAGAAAAGCTTCAACTAGGCAGTCAACACCGAGATAATGCAAAAGATATGTAAGAGGAAGAGAGGACAAGGATGACATTGTTGAAGCAGAAAGAGAGCAGAGAATACAAGTAGAAAAGGCCAAAATTTTGAAGATTGTTAATGAAATTGTAGAATCAATCTTTAAAACATGAAGTATATCAAATAATAAGATTAAACAAAGGGTAAATTTGTCTACCGAGGATCAGAATAAATTAGAGGAATAAATCATTAAAATGATGATCGCATACAAGTATGTATCTCTACAATTTGGAAGTCATATTCCACAAGAGCTACATGATAAGATATCAGCAAGGTGGACATATGCATTGCATATGGAGAAACAAATGAGAGAAAAAATCTTAGTAAATTACATGCCTAACTCAATAGTTGAAGAAATTGAATCAGCAATGCAGGAGCATGCAAATAAATTTTTGGCAAAGACCAGAGCATACAAGGTATTGGAAAACAAGCTCAAATATATTGGCACTGATAGCAATAAGATTTGGAATCAAATCTTTAATCCACCTGAGCAGATACTGGCTATCACCAAGACAACTCACAATGAGGAAAAGGAGGCCACACTGAGCCCCGAGCATATTTTCATCAATGACATCGAGGATGTCAATCCCATTGATTTGTCAATAGAGGCAAATAAGGAAATGGATGAAATTCCTTGGATATTGCAATCATTAGGTGAAACACCAGATATCACTATAAAAAATATAACTCAAGGTGATTCTGATGATAATGTCAAGGCTGATGAAGATGTAAGTATTGCCACCGAGAAAACAACAGAACAAGATACTACAAATATTGCACAAACAAATGTACCAGGTCTTTATTGATACAAGCTATCAATATAATCACTGAAGAAAAGGAAACACTTGAGCCTGAATTAGATACACTGAAGGACAAAGTTGATGAACAAGGGGAAAAGGAAAAGATAGATAACAGTGGAGAGAAACTGGGTGATTAACCCACCAAGGACAGTGGAAAGGGAGAAAAGGCTGCAAGTCAAGAAAAAGTTGATATAGAGACATCTACAACCAACCAACAGGTATTGACAGAGCCACCTAGAAAAGGCACCACACCTCCCGAGTAGTCAATGAAAGAAACAGAGAAACAAAAGGCTCTTGCAATTGTACCACATTCCCCTACTATTAGCAACATTCCAAAGAAGAAAAAGAGCAAGAAGAATAAGGCCCCCGTTACTCTTGAGTAAATCATAGAAATACCTGACTGTGATCTGAGAACACTAGATTACAAGTCACCAACAAGGTATGGGGATCTATGAAAAAGGAAATCTCAACAAGACAAACTCAAACTGGAGCACAAAAATACACAAGTCCTGGAAACAACAAAGGATATGCTACTGCACGTAGTTCCTGACACACAGATTGATCAAGATGCACCCATCATTTATCAACTGGAAGTTCTCACCCAGGCAATCACGTAGTAGAATGTAGATGCTGAGAAGGTTATTGAAGAAATACCTGAGGAGAAGTATCACTACAAGATAACAGAGAAAATTAGCCAAGAAGTGGCAATAAACAAGGTGAAACTTTCTGAACTGGTAACTTAATTAGAACTTGTTATTTCAGAGTTAGTTATCCTAGTTCAAAATCTATGCAATATTGAAAACTTCACCACCGAGCAAGATGCACAAATAGCTAAGTTGAATGAAGATCTACAAGCTAGTGCACAAAGTCTCTCAACCGAGCCGAATGCACTCAAATTGCATTATGAAAATCTAGTTGAATCAAAATGGTTGAGACTTGAGATACAAAAGGAAGAAAGCAAAATCAGAGATGATGTAACTAAGCTGCAAAGTTTGTTACTACCGAGTCTCACATTGCTGATGACACATATGACAAAGTCAAAGACTCTAATTTCCACCCCGAAAATGTCAGTAGCTGAAAGCATCTATGACATGCACCCTCAAATCACATTGGAGCATATGACCCTCCAACACCTAAAGGAGAAATGGGAGAAGTTGATAGAAGACATCAAGCAATCCCATTCACATATTTTTGACAAGCTGTAAGGTATACATCTTTGTCATTATTTTCAAAAAAGGGGGAAATGTATTATGTACATTCATTGTATGTATCTACAAAGGGGAAAATGTACCAAGGAAAACATTCACATACCAAGAGCATGCACATAGGGGGATTCATTGTATAAATAAAGAGTATAAGTAATGAACTTGGCTTGTATACTCTACATATCAGATTTTGATACTAATGCCAAAGGGGGAGATTGATTATCCTTAAAGGATCAGATGTTGTCATTAGTATACAAAGTAGACAGTTTTGGTCGGTCAACATTCATGGAGTGAAAACATTCACCATGTGACAACATTCACCGAGTGACAGTGTTTACCGAGCGTAGTGTTCACCGAACACAAAAGTCACCAAAATGCTTAGTACACTTAGTAGAGACATAACCAAACAGAGATATAACTGAGCACCAGTCTATAGAGACACAACCAAGAAGAGACATCACCGAGCACTAGTCTAACTGAGAGACGGGTTTAACACCGAGAAAAGTGGATCTGAGCTACATGTTAGCTAAAGCACTTTAGTCTTAAATTATCTTTTTAATTAGCTGGACAACCGTTTCTTGAGGATCAAGAAAAGCATAATTTTTGGATTTAATCGGTTTAACTGACTGTATTCATGCAGACTAGGAGATCAACATCAAGTTGTAAACCTTTGATCTTAGAGTTATTCAAGAAAATCTTGTTACGTAATTAGGTCAATATATTGTATATATAGATTTTTAATCAATCAAGAAGATGATGATTGTATCCGCATAAGAACATCTATGGATCAAACAAAGTTTTTCATGCAGGAGAACACATAAAGAAGAATTCAGTTAAGAAGAACTAGATTCAAGGCTACCAAGCAGAACAGGGGTATTATCCATCATAATAGGTGATACATATATTTTGTGAACTTAAAGGATCTGTAATAAAAAATTCAAGATTGAAAACTATCAAGTCATAAATATGTTTGTCTACTCTCTAACAATCGTAGAAAATAGAAAAAATCCTTCAAGAAGGTGGACTTAACAGTCTTATTGCAAATCTCTTAATCGAGTGCACACATACATTGTGTTGCTAAAATCTGTTAACCGAGTAGACTTAAAAAGTCTAACATCTTACTCCTAATAGGTTAAGATCATCAAAAGTGATCACAACTTATAGCCTTAACCGGCACCTTCCATTCTGCAGATAGTGAAGCTTTGTGGGTTTCATCCCCACCATAGTTTTTACCTTCTAATAAGGGTTTTCAGCGTTATCAATTATTGTGTCATGAGTATATGAGTTTCATGAATGTTCTTATGTTTGTTTGCATGCACTTATATTTATGTGGTGATATTACATGCATGAGGTAGTAAAGAAACAATGGTCGGTTATGCAAGTTATGAGTACTAAGGTTAATTGGTAAAAAGATTAAGGGTACTGATTCACCCCTCCCCTCTTAGTACACATCCTTCCATTATTCCAACAAAAATCCCTTAACAAGGTAGTCTCTAGCAAGAATTTATTGTAAATCCTCTAATAGGGTGAACATTGTAATAGTGGGATTAAATCCTTTAACAAGGTAGTTTGTAATAGGATTTTAGATACTTCTAACAAGGTATCATTCACTCCTAATAGGGTGATTCACATACAAAATGACATATTTTAAGTTCCTAACATATCACTCTTTTCTACTGCAGTGAGAAGATTGTGGGTTTCATCCCCACCGTGGGTTTTCCCTCTGACCAAGGGTTTCCATGATAAAAGTATGAGTTTTATGTATCTAGATGTGTTTTCATTTCATTCATTGTACTTTTACTTTAAATTTATAGTTATATGTTTCATAGTCTAGAAGTTACTTTTGTTTCTATTCAAAGGAATAAGTAAAATTCTAAAAGTTTTATTAGTTCTAATTCACCCCCCCCCCCCCCCCCCCTCCCCTCCCCCTCAGTACCTATTATTTCCAACAATATGTGGGTAAGGAATGAAAGGGAGATATAGAGGGATACGGAAAGAAAGGAAGTGAGATAGTTAAAAAGGGGAGGAAGGGAGAAAATGAGAGATAAAAATAACAAAGAAAGAGAGGAGTAAGAGGGGATAGAGGGATATTTAGACATGGAGGGAGTGTGAGATATAGGGATGGAGTATATAGAGAGGGAGAGAAGAAGAAAGGTAGGGAAAGACCTAGAGAGGTGGGAGATAGAGATGAAAGACAGAAAAGAGAGATGGAGATGAAGAGATAGATGGAAGTATACACAGGAAATACCATCAAACCTATGTACCCTAAATATTTTACCATTAGTCTTCTACCCTAAACCCTATACTAATATCCTTAACCCTAAACCATATACTCTAAACCCTATATCCTACAACCTATTATCAAAAACATATACCCTAAAAAATTTATATACCCTAAAACTTATACCGTATATAGTAAAGGGAGAGGTGATTACCTAGATATAGGAGGTAGGGAGAAGAGGAGATATATAAAAATAAAGAGAAAGAGGAGTAAGAAGGGATAGAGGGAGAGATAGATATGTATTTAGTGAGAAACCTAGAGGAGGAGGGGGGAGAGAGGGGAGGGGGG
>MU226980.1:1475422-1488421 GCA_018584345.1 Thuja plicata | reverse complement strand
ATAAGAGAGAGAGAGAGAGAGAGAGAGAGAGAGAGAGAGAGAGAGAGAGAGAGAGAGAGAGAGTTATATTTTTACGTTAAAAATAGGACCAATTTGTGTGGTCCTCCTTTTTGAAACCCTTAATCTACACCATTTTAAAAAATAATTAGTAGTTTAGAAAGTAGATTTGTTCTGCAACTTTTGTTCATGTTTCATTTTCAAAATTTGAGTGTAACTATCTTCAATTTCTTGTCAAACTTCAAAGTTTTTTTATTTCTAAAAAAAGTGGCAACTTAAGACCCCCTTTTGATCCCCTATCTTAGTGCACATACTTGACAATATCCCAAAGATCTTGAAATAATTCAATAGTGAAACTATTTTGATCAATCTTTTTTTATCATTTTTATAATTAAAAAATCATCCCCTTGTTCATTAATAGAGATATCATTGAGGAGAGAATTATCATGAGGGAGATAATTCTAGATATGTATTTCAAAATAATATATTTATTATTACTAGAAATTGAACAAGAAAGGGAAATGAATTGTAATTGAATATATTACTTAGATTTGATCCTGAAAATATCCTTTTGTTCAATCTCCTTAAACTAATTAACATGTGGGAAACAAGGATGAACCAGACCCTCTGCCTCCGTCGGCTACTACCTTGGCTGCTTGAGGGTGTTTCTCTTTTGGGCTAGGCCCGTTTTTATGGTTTTTAAAAATACTTTATTGTTATACTGCTTTATGTTTCTAGGCATGGCCCATATGACTCTGGGATAGTTCCCACGTAACATGAAGGGATTTTTTTTCCTCCCACTTTGATCTCTCCTACATGTATTAGGTTAATTGAGTTAATATAATTGGTTATTAATTACATCAAAATTAATTAACATGTTTTTATGTCGTATCAAAGTGATTGAAAAAATAGGAATTCTTATATCCCTTGTGTAAAACCATTTAACTTGAGATTTTGTCACCACATGATTTCCTCATGAAGCTCAATCTTTTGTAATTCATTTTTTAGAGTTAAGATATCCTTAATCATTCCCTATTATTTAATACAACTTTAGATCACCAACAACTTTGATAAAATATTTATTTTTCTTTGCAAAATATTCTCACATGAGGAAGGATTCCATTTTAATTTTTATTTGAAAAAGTATTATTTGTGATTAAAAAATACTCAAAGCTATACCATGATGAGGTTTACCTTCCCACTACCAAAGTATAATATTTTCTTCCAAATCCTCTTATTTTATTCACAAGAGTTAGATTCTAAAGGGTATTCTGAGGCTTAATAGATCAAGTATTTCTTCTAAAATAGTAAACTTATTTTTATTTTGATTACCAACTTTGGCTCCTATATGGTTTGGAGGAAGCTGAAATTTACCTTTCCTACAATCCATGTGGTAAAGGCATCCATATTAGGGACTACCAATGGAACCATGATTATATTGTTGAATTAGTTATTTACTCTTCTTGTTCTAGGTTATGGAAAATTTTAGAAGAATCATACGATTTAAGATAGGGAGAGTCTTGAAAAAGATGTCCATAATCATGAAATTTCATAAATTTAAAAAATATTGGCTTCATAGTCCAAGGTTTGATGTGAATCAAAGTCTCTCCCCTAAATGTTAAGTGCATCTAAAAATGGATTATTTAAATCTAGATCAACACAATTTTGGGCATAACTAGATTTTTCAATTCTTGGTAATATTATGATTGTACCCATATAAATTTAATTTGAACCTTGAAAGAGAATTCCATCATTGGGATAAAATATAGATGTTGAGATTTCATTATTTAAAAACCAACACTTTTGAAGAAGTAAGGAACCCCCTTCAAAAATTCAAATATAATTCTAGAAATAGTATATAAGAAAACAAAAGATACTCATTAGTAAATAGGGTAATCTTCATGTCGGTTAGGTAGGGTTTATGTATCTAATTTTTAGCATGCTTAGATTCAATCTAAACCCCCAAAAAGCTATAAATGAGGGCATATCTCTTAAAAAACTAATATCCAAGTTACAGGTCAAGATTAAAAATAACTTTTCAAATACCCTTGCTTTTATGAAGGCGTCTGTTGATTTTAAATCATTGGTTTTTTTTCTAAAAAAAATGTTGTTGAAGTAGATCCACACAAATATTCATTAATTTTTTTTTTCATGAAATTATTAATAGAGCGACCAAACACAACTTGTTTGAAATAGAACTTAGGAGGACCTAGAGACTCGTATAGATTAACCATAATTTTACAACTCAAAAAATTAAAATAAAGAAAATTTATCCTTTAAAATCTAAAAACTAACATGCAAGGCTACTAGATAACATGAACGACCTATCTTAAAATTTACACAAGAAAACAAACTATATCTTGAAATATTAACTTATTGCATTTCATAATAATCAACTAGCTAACTAGCTAACTAGCTAAATAGGTGAGGATCTTATTATATTTCGACTATTTATGTAATGTCCTCACCAAATTTGTTCTTATATAGTATAAATTAATAAAATTCCTCATAAAGATTAAACAAATCCTTCACATATAATAAAATATTAATAAGATAGTATTGTAGAATACTTTGAGTCAATGAATTCATCTCACGATAATGAGATATTAAACTTGATAGTTTGAATGATTTTGTTATTTTGGAGAGATTAGAATTTGAAGGATCAAAGTATTTTTTGACACAAACAACACTGCAAAAAAATTAAGATTTACATACCTTTAATAATTATGAAATATTTCAAATCTCAAAACTCTATACTATGTGATTAGATCAGTAATAAGATCTTATGCTAAAATATTCAATATTTAAAGTTAATAGATGATTAAATCATTTATGAAATTGAATTCTAGTCGACAAAAAGTAATATAAAGAAAATAATTAGAATTTAAAAATTAAAATTAAAATTAAATTCATAATTTTATGAATAAAAAAAGATAAATATTTATCATTTTCATGTTGTTGAGATATAATTTTTTTGACGGTTAGATCATTGGACAAAATGATATTCTAGAATGATACTCAAGTAGAGTGGTTATTAGATACTAGATAGACATATGATATAAATACTATCTAGAAGATGATACCATTAATTAACGACTTAACATGATTATGATTACATGAAAGGTCAATCTGTTTATCCCTAAGAAAGAAAAATCAATGTTAAAATTAAATCTATTCTAAATTATTGAGGCTTAATTAAATTTGATCAATGAAAAGGATATATATTTATCATTGATATGTGGTTGAAATATAGATTGCTATTGAATGTCTGATCATTCAACAAAATGATATTCAAATAGAATGGTTATTAGATACTAGATAGACATATGATATAAATACTATAGAAGATGATACCGTTAATGAATGATCAAATGTTATTATGACTAATGAAAGATCAATCTCTCTCTTACAAAGAACTAAAAAAATTAAAAGTTAAAATTACATTTTATTGTAAATTATTGAAGCTTGATTAATTTTGTTCAATAAAAAGGATAAATATTTATCATTTTTATGTGGTTGAGAAATAAATTGCTATTGAATGTTTGATCATTGAACAAAATTATATTCAAGTAGAATGATTATTAGATATCAGATAGACATATGATCCAAATACTATAGAAAGTGACACTATTGATGAATGGCCAAATGTGATTATGACTATATGAAAGGTCAATCTCTCTCCTTAAAAACTAAAATAACTAAACTTAAAATTAAATTTTATTATAAATTATTGAAACTTAATTAATTTTGATCATTTCGATCATGAAAAAGAATGGAATTTATAATTTTTTATGGCTGAAAAATAAATTACTATTGATTGTTCAAACATTGAATAAAATAATATTCAGATAAAATGACTAATAAATATTAAGAGACGTTTTATATTGAAAATGATACCATTGATGATAACAATGACTACATGAAAGATCAATCTGTCGTTAAGATAAAAACCAAGATTGAAGGATAATGTAGAAGACTTTTGAAGCCTTTGATCCCTTCATAACACTCTTCATTTTCTGGCTTTGTTGAATTGAATTAATCCAATATATAACTTGGTCAACTTTTTATCATTCATGTTTATCTCTTTATCAAACCTGTGGCAAATGTTTAACGTCGTAATGAAAGAAAGTATAGAAGTTGGGCAACTAGCTTTCATTGAATTTATAAGGCAGAGACGTCGTTTGGACTTTGCAGAGAGTAGATGAGAGATACCTTGAACAGTCTGAAATCTGACGACTCCAAAATATATATTTATTTTATCTTGGATTGAAGTATAAGAAAAGAAAACAAAGAATTGTGGGGAATTTAAGCAAATGAACGGTTGCCATGACCAAATCAGAGAAATATTATTCTTTGGGTTTCCTTCTTGAATGACATCTCTATACAAACGTTGGAGTATAGAAAATAATATCACTTCTGACTGACTGGATTACATGTGTGGTTCTACCCACACATGTAGTCTAGCCCCCTTAATTTCAAATCTCTTGTTTTTTTTGGTGTATGATCATATCTATGGCTTTTTATTCAATTGGTATGATGTAATAGAGTAAAGGTATTTTTATATTAGTGAGTTTAGTAAACAAATTGATTGACTGGATTACATGTGTGGCTAGTCCTCTTAATTTCAATTTCAAATCTCTTATTTTTTTGGGGTATGATCATTATCTATTGGCTTTTTTTTCAATTGGTATGATGTAATAGAGTAAAGGTATTTTTATATTAGTGAGTTTAGTAAACAAATCGATTCATATGTCAAAGGTTTTGAGTTATGTATATTTAGAATTTGTATTTAAGTGCATTGTAAAACCAAAATTGATTATCTTAAAAAAAATATTAAATATTTGATTACATAATATTGGGTTGTTAGAAAAAAATCTACGTTTTTTCACATTAATCAGTGCCTAGTCTTATATTAGGTATAATTACATTAGTTTCATATTGCATTCTTGGACTTGTACATTTTCATTCATGTTATATTTTCTATGGGTTTGAATACAATCAAGGAAGCCAATAGTTTTCCTTGTGTATATAGTAAACACCAGATCTTCTTTTGAACACCATTGTATCTTAGATGGATATACACATGTGCAAATGAATCTTAAAGATCATATCAGTATGCAAACATAACCAAAATAGGAGGACTAGGCCATGGGAATGTATTCACCTTAAATAGCATTAACATCAATATTTAATATCTCTATCATAGATATGTATTGTTTCAGCAATATATTTGTACTCTCTCACTCTAGGCATACCATTTTAGTTGAACTAGTAACGAATTTGACAAATCACATTGAAATAGTTAAGGAACTTTTATTCCATTTATTTGTATTATCAATTTTAGTTATATATATTTCTAACTCAACTCATTTATTTATTTAGGTTTTGATTGATTTGACATTAAATTACTTTCTACATTGGAGTAAGGTGTGTTTATTTCCCTTCACTTTGGTAAACACATAATTGCACTCATATCCTTAGTGATAGAATTTTTAGGTTTTCTACTCTCAACCCATTATAGTGTGTATCTATTGCTTCTCAAGATATTGTGTTTAACTTTGCTTGCCTAAAAATATTATAGGGGAATGAGGAACTTTTAATAAAAGCACTAGCTACTATTAGAGTAAATGCTCGGTTATTTCCTATTTAGTCATTAGCGAGAGCCTATTCGCATATTGAGTTTACTTAGGACTTAAGTTCGTTGTCTAGGTTATACCCTAGGCACGTCATTATCCAAAAGTTAGTTATAATGAGGTCATGTTCACCTCATTACTTTTAGTTTTCTAGGCATTTATTGTTAGTAATAACTAAGAGGGGGGTGAATCAGTGGCCTCAAAAATTAATCCTTAAATCAACCCTTCAAACTCAGTACCACAAATTTAACCTCTAGTTATCTTCAGTCCTATAAGATGAATGCCTTGAAATACTTTTATCAAATTTCTACTTGTCAGAATGCTTTGTAAACCTTCTTCTGTATGTTTACCGATAAGCAGTCTTTCTATTTACTGAAACACAGTAAATAACTAGTGCATACCAATCAATCTAGCTTTACTTAAGTGAAATGCAAAACAATAAAGTAATGACTCATAGACACATAACACATGGATTTTTAATGTGGAAACCCTGTTAAGGGAAAACCACTGGGACGGGTACCCCAAATTTTCACTCTTCTGAAGTGAGCTCGGTTAAGAGCCAACCCTGTTAAAGGTTACAAACACATTGTTAGGTGTGACCTTGTTAGAGGATTTAAAGAATAGTTTGTCACATAGTATCTAGCATCTAATGCTACCATCCTTGATCAAACACTCACTTGGCTTGTCAATAGGTATCGGGCATATCCAATGCTACTTTGTACGATCAGACTTTTTGATACTCCTTTGGATGTATCTCAATTACAAAAGACTTTTAAGTCCTGCTCGGTTAAGAGACTTGATGCTTCAATGGTTAAACTGAAACAGTAAATTGATTTGTTCACATATACAACTTGAATTGTAGATTTTCAGATCTATTGTAAGTACATTACCTTTCTGATCAATATTATCAATTCAATACCTTTTCTCCACACTATTCTTCTTTGTGATGTTGTATCTCTATTTGTCGGTGTCTTCAGAATTTAGCTCTTTCCTCAGCTTGATTGATAAGGTCTGAATGAAAACTTTCTTCTCCTTTAGAATCTCTTCAGCATCTATTCTCTTGTCACTCCCCTTCACTTTTGTAATGAATTAGGTTGTCTCTTTATATACATGATTTCACTATTTCTTGGCTTTCTTGTTCTTGGCGTGATCCACAATTCTCGTCAATTAGATTTAAAGCAAAACTCTAGTTTTATCTCATAGAGATCTTCTTTCCAACTGGACAAAGAAGCTTTAAATCCTTTACTTATCTACGGCTTTATGTTGTCGATTAAAACAATGATAAGTATCAGTTAAGTCTATTTTTATCTCTTGATAGCTAAGCATTTTGTCATTTTTGAACTCTCTGTTCTATCGGTCAATACTTCAGTTAGTCATCGGTGATAACTGATTGTTCCGTCGGTGTGACTTTAGTTGTCTTTAGGATCTCCATCCGTCGGGCAACACTGTAATTCTATCTGTCGGGTTACTATGTGCTTTGCTCATTTGTAATGTTGTGTATTTTATCGTCGGGTAACACTGTGACTTTGATCGTCGGTAATGCTATATATTTGCTCGTCAGGCAACACTGTGACTTTTCTCTTTTATGTTGACCATCGGTTTGCACTATGTTAGTGTATACAGTCACTTTGTGAATACTTGACTTATATGCATTACTGATAGCATAGCCTTTGATTCATTGATTCTTTGCATTCTTTGGTAGTATGTCCATGACCATACAAATTATATCTAGTTGACATCAGTGACAATACAATACATTAATTGATTTAATATCTTGCATAAACTTTCTATGTCACTGTGATCATCAACTTAACATCTTCAAATATTCAATCAGTTATAGTTCATCAATCTCTCCCTTTGGCATTAATGGCAACACACTACATTATCACACTATATTATTACTAATACAATATGAAATATAATAGTTGAAGTTCAACAAACTCCCAATCTTATGTACTATAACTGATACAGATATCTTGTCCTTGGTAAGTTCATATAACTTAGATTTGATTCTTGTAGCTTTCTCTCTGTCTTCAATCCCTTTACTGGATAGATGTAGAATCTTTTCTTTTTCTGATGTGATGTGTTATTTTCCTATGTTGAACTCTCTCTCTTTCACTTTCTCTTTTATTTTGATGTCTCTTGTCAGTAATCTCTTCCTTTGTATGTACTCTCCCTTTCTAGTTACTTCTCTCCCTTTGGATAATGTGATGGATATAATCTCTCCCTAAGGTGATAATCTCTTCCATAGATATAATCTTTCCCTGATGTATAATCTCTCCTATAGATGATGTGATATAATCTCTCCCTTTAACAGCAATGCCAAACAAATATTTTGACAGCAATGCGAAACAAATCCTTTCTATCCATAATATGCTCATTGAATTTCCCAATCCATCAGCAATACAATAACTTTGGTGCTTGGAGTAGATAAATACCTTGCTGTGTATAGATTTATCTTTGAAGTCCATATCTTTGCTTCCATCAACATGAATGATATTCTGATAATATGTAGGCTAATGCAGCCTTCTAGTCATCTTACTGACCAGTAGACAAGGGTCTGGCTCCTATTCTCTTTCTCAAGTATTCAAATGCATCCTTGGGCAGTGACTTGGTGAAGATATCGGCTAATTGTTTCTTAGATTGCACATACTCAAGTATCACCTCCTTTGCTTGAACTTGTTCTCTCAAATAATGATACTTGATGGCAATATGCTTTGTTTTTGCATGCATGACTGGATTCTTGGAAATGTTTATTGCACTTGTATTATCACAATAGATAATTATTGGTTCAAGAATTTTCATATGCATACCTTCCAGTAACCATTTGATCCATGCAATATTTGAGCAATTTGGAGCAGCAGCAACATACTCTGCTTCAGCAGTAGACTGCGAGATGCATCCTTGCTTCTTGTTGATCCATGTGACAAGTCTGTCACCCATAAATAATTCTCCTCCAGTTGTGGTCTTTCAGTCATCAATATTTCCAGCCCAATCAACGTCGATAAAGAAATTAAGTTCAAATTTGCCCTCTCTTTTATACCATAAGCCATATTCCTCGGTATTCTTCAGATATCTTAGGATTCTTTTCACAACAGCCATATGTGATTCCCTGGGATTATTAGAAAATCTTGCAACTATTCCTATTGCATGTGCAATATCTGGTCTAGTATGTACAACATACATGATTTTTCCAATCATTGATCTGTACAAAGTTTGATTTAGCTCTAATAACTTCTCCTCCTTTTTCATCTTACATCTAGTTTCCATCGGTGTTCCAACTGGTTTGGAATCTTCTATCTTGAATATTTTCAGCACTTCCTTGATGTATTTGGATTGCGTAATGAAAATACCTTCATCTTGTTGCATGATCTGTAGACCAAGAAAGAACTTGATCTCTCCAAACATAGACATCTCAAACTCTTTGCTCATTTCATTTGCAAATGATTTTCATAGTATATCATTGCCTCCAAATATGATGTCATCAGTAAATATCTCAGCAATCAAAATGTTAGCATCAGTATCTTCCTTTAAATAAAGATTATTATTTTCACTAGTTCTTACAAATCCAATACTTATGAGATAGGAATGAAGTCTTTCATACCAGGCTTGGGGTGCTTGTTTCAATCCATACAAGGCTTTGTGTAGTCTACATACCATGTCCCTCTTGTCTGGATCAACAAACCCTTTTGGTTGCTCAATGTATAGCTCTTCCTCAAGTATCCCATTTAGGAATGCAGACTTGACATCCATTTGGTATACCTTGAATACTTTACATGCAGCATAAGCAAGTAATATTCTCACTCCTTCTAGCCTAGAAATGATTGCAAAGGTCTCTCCATAGTCAATCCCTTCTTCTTGTGCATACCCCTTGCATACTAGTCTTGCTTTATTTCTGGTGACTTCTCCATTCTCATTCAGTTTATTCCTGAATACCCATTTTGTACCAATGACATTCTTCTCATCTGGTCTCGGTACAAGTGTCCATGTCTTGTTTTTCTCAATCTGTTCAATCTCCTCATTCATAGCACTAATCCATTCATTATTATCAAGTGCAACATTGACAGATTTTGGCTCAAAATCACAAATAAGACATCTTGTGTTTAGAGACTTACCTCTGGTTCTCATACCACCCTTCTTATCTCCAATGATCTGGTTTTGTGGATGGTTCCTTCTGACATATCTGGCAAGTACATGTTCAGATCTTTGTCTATCATCTTGATCATCATTGTGTCCTTCATTCTGATCTCCATCGCTTTGTACATCATCTTGAGCAATATCCTAATTGTCAGTATTTGCAACCTGATGCTCAGGTGCAATGATATGTTGCTTGGGAGCTATACATTATTTCTCGGGTAGAGTGTCAGGTTCTTCATTATAGACAAACTTGTTGTAGTCCTTTGGTTCTTTTGTGCCTTCCTTTTCATTCTTCTATGCAAATCCATCTATCTTTACATTTGCACTTTCAACAATTTTGTTAGAGGTTTTATTGAGATGTTTATAAGCCTTGCTCTTGGTGGAATACCCTAGAAAGATTCCTTCATCACTCTTGGAGTCAAGCTTTCCATTTCTATCATCTTTTAAGATATAACATTGACTGCCAAAATTTTTGAAGTAACTTACATTGGGTGTGTAACCATACCATAGCTCATAAGGTGTCTTCTTGGTGTCTTTCTTCAATTGTACTCTGTTCAATGTGTAAACAGCAGTACTGATAGCTTCCCTCTAGAAGATTTGGGTGATGCCTTTCTCTATCATCGATGTCCTTGCACAATCAACAATGGATATGTTCCTTTTTTCAGCAATTCCATTTTGTTGTGGTGTTCTCAGTGCAAAGAGTTGTCTTTTGATTCCATGATCATTACAAAAGTTAGCGAATTCATCCGAAATAAATTCCCCTCCTCTATCTGATCTTAAGCATTTCAATTCTTTACCAATTTTTTTCTCTACCATTGCTTTGTACCATCTGAACATCTTGAATGCTTCAGATTTATCTTTTAGAAACATTATTGTCATCATTCTAGAGTAATCATCAACAAAGAGAATAAAATATCTATCACCATAATAACTCTTTTTCCTCATGGGTCCACATAGATCAGTATGGACTAATTATAGAATGGCATCAGATGTATTGGTTTTTCTTTTGAACCTAGACTTTGTCAGCTTACCTTTTTGACAATTTTTGCACATGATATTGTCAGGCTTAATCATCATCGGTAAGCCTCTTACATTTCTCTTTCTGCTTATTTTTATTATGTTGTCAAAGTTTACATGACACAATCTTTTGTGCCACAACCATATGTCTTCATTTCTAGCCATTAAGAAAGTGGTAGCATCATCATTCAGATAGAATAAGTTACCTTTTGTCTTCTCACTAGTACCAATCAAAATTCCTGATTTATTGAAGATCGTTGCCTTCTTATTTTCAAATGCTACTCTGTGACCTGAATTATTCAACTGAGAAACACTCAATAGATTATAATTCAATCCTTTCACCCAATAAGAATTTTCATATTTTAGCAGGTTATTCAACATTATAGTTCCTTTACCTTCAAATGGACAAGGTGTGTCATTACCCATTCTTACTGAACCACCATTATAGTATTCAAAAGTCTTAAAATTTTGTTTGTCACTAGTAATATGGTGAGTGCAGCCACTATTTATGATCCAGACATCATTTTTGCTAACTTTAGATATGAGTGTAGTTTCTACATACCTTTCTTCATCATCATCTGAATCAACTTTTACTACCACAAACACCATCTCGATGTCTTCATCGGATTCAGTGTCAGTATCTTCATCTTTGAATTTTTCTAGGTAACTAGCCTTCTTTCCTTTGTCCTTGTAGTCTCGGGTATCTCTTCTTTTTGATTGTTGGTTGCTTCTGTAATCACCTCTATCATACTTCTTTTCAAATGACATGTCATTAATTCTATCATCTTTTCTTCTGTTAGGACATCTTGTAGAAAAGTGTCCAATCTCTTTACAATTAAAACAAACAAGTGGTACTTTACCTTTGTATTTACCTTTACCTCTCTGGATTCTTGTAGCCATAAGTGCTTCAATTTCATCAAGATATTCTTCTTCACTTTCACTATCACAATATTTTCTCATAGTGTGTTTATGACTTGATTTACTTATTCTCAAACAAGATTTGAATGCAGACTCTATGTTTGGTAAGACACTATTATTAAAGTTGTTCATCTCAAATGAAATCAGTCTTCCAACCAAACCATCTAGAGTAACATTGTTATTTTCTACTGCTCTCATTTCTTATATGGCAGATACTCTAATAGCATAAGTAGGCAGTAAGGTTCTTAGAATTTTACTTACCACTATATCTTCATCTAGTACACCTCCAACTCCTCGGATAGCATTGACTACCTCTTTGATTCTAATATTGTACTATGTGATGTTTTCATCTTCTTTCATTCTGAGATCATCAAACTTTCCTCTAAGGCTTTATGCCTTGGCTCTCAGAACTTTTTTATCACCACCATGTACAAACTTCAATTTGTCCCACATCTGCTTCACAGTTGTGCATGCTTTGACATTTTCAAATTTAGCATCAAAGAGTGAGGAAGAAAGCTCTATCATCATGTAGTTGTGCTCATGCTTCTCTCTCATTTGTTCAACTATGGGTGCTCTTGTGGGAAACACATATTCAATATCTAAGTATTGAGTAACATCATTTCCAATACCTGATAAGTGGAGTCTTATTCTGCTTTGCCATGAAGCAAAGTTGTCTTTGTTCAACTTAAGCACATCTCATCTGTTCATCTTGTGATATTTAGCTTGAGCTATTAAACTCCCTTTCTAAGCACACAAGCTCTAATACCAATTGTTAGTAATAACTGAGAGGGGGGGTGAATCAGTGGCCTCAAAAATTAATCCTTAAATCAACCCTTCAAACTAGGTACTAGAAATTTTACCTCTAGTTATATTCAGTCCTATAAGATGAATGCCTTGAAATACTTTTATCAAATTTCTACTTGTCGGAATGCTTTGTAAACCTTCTTCTGTATGTTTACCGATAATCAGTCTTTCTATTTACCAAAACACAGTAAATAACTAGTGTATACCGATCAATCCACATTTACTTAAGTGAAATGCAAAATAATAAAGTAATGACTCATAGGCACATAACACATGGATTTTTAACATGGAAACCTTGTTAACAGAAAAACCACTGGGACTGGTACCCCAAATTTTCACTCTTCTAAAGTGAGCTTGGTTAAGAGCCAACCCTATTAAAGGTTACAAACACACTGTTAGGTGTGACCTTGTTAGAGGATTTAAAGAATAGTTTGTCACTTAGTATCTGGCATCTAATGCTACCATCCTTGATCAAACACTCACTTGGCCTGTC
>MU226980.1:1453632-1464961 GCA_018584345.1 Thuja plicata | reverse complement strand
ATTCGAATCCTCCACAAAGACTTTTACAAGCAAGGTGAATTTATGCATTTACTTTGTCTATTTCTGCAATTTCAATTACATATATTTAAGGTTAATTCCAAAACCGGGGTTTGACCAAGGCAAACCCATCCCCCCCAACAAACAAACCTCTTTTTCTTGTAGGTACAGGTGTAGAATAGTTTATTTGAGACTAGATCTGGATACCCTTTTTGACTTTCTTTCAGACGACGCGAACAGAGTCACTTTTGGATCTGTGCAGGTCAAGGTCGACATTATTGGGTCAGGGTTGACATTTGTGGGTCAAGTTTGACCTTTTTCATAAGATGACATTGGAATGGAAAATGATTTATGGGTTTTTTTTGTCTCTGCATTCTGGTTCTGGATCATACTTCAATTTTTCTAGAAATAGCCTACAGACCTCAGAAAACAACGTTCTTTGATCTGCACTATTTTAAGGTTGGTACTTCATCTCATCCATTTCAATTCCTAGAACTATCATATACATTCCTTTCTATAACGGTAATTTAAGATCTTTCCTCTTTGCTCTCATTTCTGTGATTCATTTGTGCATTGATCCTTCTTTTGAGTTAATCAATTTGGATCTTTCATTTGTGCATTTGAGGTTAAAAGGAACATCTTACCTTCCCCACACATCACACAAACATCTACATTTTCAAATGTGACATCTTTGTCTTATGTTACACATAGTAACATTTTTATATGTTACAGTATATGTGTGTGTGTGTGTGTGTGTGTTTAAGCAATCACTTCCATCGCTGATAATTATGAATCTCATATTGATAAGTTCATTCAAGAATATGGACATTGAAATTCATGATTATGATTTATGTTCAGCTTTAATGTAAGTTGTTAGAATAACTGAGAGGGGGGGGGTGAATCAGTGGCCTCAAAAATTAATCTAATAATTCAACCAAAAATTATATCGTGAATATAAAACCTCTAGTTATCTTCAATCCTACAAGATGTATGCCTTGTGTGAATCTAACATATATATACTACTTGGAAAATATACTATTTATCCTTTTCTTAAGCTTTACCGAATAGCAGTTTATCTTTTCTTAACCTTTACCGAATATCAGTAACTTAGTGTTTACCGATAAATCTTGTTTTAGTAATGTGAAAAAGAAAAACATCAAAGCAATGAACCATATACACATTTGACAAATGGATTTTTAACGTGGAAACCCTGTTAAGGGAAAACCACTTGGGACCGGTAACCCAAAAAATTTCACTCTTCTGAAGTGAGCTTGGTGAAGAGCCAACCCTACTAAAGATTACAAATACATTTTTAAGTGCAACCTTGTTAGAGGATTTAAAACTAACAATTTATCACTTGACCTAGCATTCACTATGCTATCAACAGGAAAACCTTTTGATACTACTTGGGATATATCTCAATATATTAAGGATGGTTAATTCCCACTCGATTAAGATATTTTCTGATCCAATGGTTAAACTGCAATAGTAAATGATTTGTTCATTAATACAACTTTGAATTTTGGATTTTCAGATATATTGTAATTCCATAATACTTCTTCTGATTAATGTTCTCTTCAATTCCTTTGCTCCACTTCTTTCTGCTCGGTGACTGTTGTTGCTTCTCTGTTGCTCGGTGTCTGCAAAATTCTTGGCTTTGTTCCTCAGCCTGTATGATCAGATTTGTATGAAGACTTATATCTTCATCAGAATTCTCTTCAGTATCCCTTTTTTTATAATGAATTACTTGTCTCTTTATAGACACGATTTCACCGTTCTTCTGTCTTTCTTGTTCTCTTCATTGATCACTTCTTGATCTGTAAATCTCTCCATTCTTGATTTAGTTTTATTCTGTAAATCTCTCCTTGTTTTCTGGAATAAAACATGCTTTAAATCTCCTTCTTATCTTTATCTTTTAATTGATTGATAGAAATAAAGTAAATAATAAGTTAACTCTAAATATAGCTCCTTCCAGCTAAGTGTTTTGTCATTTTCCTAACTTTAGTTCCCATCGGTCAACACTTTAGTTGTGCTCGGTGACTACTATAGATAGCTTGGGCATCAACTTCAATTCTATTCATTAACAACTGTAGTTAGCTCGGTAATGCTTGCTCGGGTATCACTTGCTCAGGTAACACTATCTGTCGGTTAACACTGTGAACTCTTGTGCTCGAGGTTCACTGTCTGTCGAGGTTTACTGTCACTCGGTATATGATTACCGATGATAAAAACTTTGTCTCTTTAGTTCTTTAAGTGTTGTGAAAATATGTATATGATTAATCATACCCTATCAAGTTGACATCAATGACAATATAATACATTAACTGATTTAATGTCTTTCATTTACTTTCTACAGCTTGGTGACCATCAACTTGTCATCTTCAAACATTCAATCAGTTATAGTTTACCAATCTCTCCCTTTGGCATTGGTGGCAACATATTACTAACACAATATGAAATATATCAGTTGCAGTTCATCAATCTTTCCCAAACTATTGTTCTATAACCAATGTAAATATCTGACTCTTAGTAAGCTCTTCTAGCTTAGAATTTATTCTTGCATAGTACTTTCTTCATTCTGTATTCCCTTTACTGGATAGATGTAGTAATTATGTCTCTTCTTTTGTTTTTTTTCTTTCTCTCCCTCTGTAGAAACTCATCTCCCTTTTTTGGATAGATATACAGTGTCAAATTTTCTCCAATTCTCTCCCTTTGTTGAATGGTTGTTTCTTTAAATCTTTCTCTCCCTTCGTAGAAACTTCTTTTTCTAAACTTTTCTCTCCCTTTGACTGTTCCTCTCCCTGATGGATATATCTTTTCTCTCCCTAGAGGATCATGATATTTCATATTTAAATATCTTTCTCCTTCAGGATGTACCTTTCCTTGATGGATATTTCATATGGATATAATATATCCCTTTGACAGCAATTCCAAACATATAATATCTTTCTTTCTAATATATTCCTTGAATTTCCTTCTCCATCAGCAATATAGCTCTGTGTTAGCCAACATTATCTCTGGTGTTCAGTGCAGATAAGTACCTTTTTGTGTACTGATATATCTTTGCAATCCATTTCAGCTTGCATCAACATGATTGATCTTCTTATAATGTGTAGGCTGATGCAACCTTCTAGTCAGCTTTAGTGACCAGTAGACAAGGGTCGGACCCCTAGTCTATTTCTCATGTACTCAAATGTATCTTTAGACAATGGCTTTGTGAATATGTCTGCTAACTGTTCTTTGGATTGCACATATTCTAGTATGACCTCTTTCTCTTGCACTTGTTCTCTTAAGTAATGATACTTGATAGCAATATGATTTGTCTTAGCATGCATGATAGAGTTCTTTGAAATGTTGATAGAACTTGTGTTATCACAATAGATAATCACTAGATCAAGAATTTTCATATTCATACCTTCCAGTAATTGCTTGATCCATGCAATGTTAGAGAAATTTGCAGTAGCAGCCACATATTTTGCTTCTGCAGTAGATTGAGAGATGCATCCTTGATTTTTACTTATCCATGTGACAAGTTTTTCACCCATAAAGAATGGTCCTCTTGTTGTGTTCTTTCTATCATATATGTTTCCTGCCCAATTAGCATCTGTATAGACTTGAAGCTCAAATTTTCCTTAATTTCTATACCACAGACCATAGTCCTCAGTATTCTTTGGATATCTCAGAATTCTTTTGACAACCGTCATGTCTGATTCTTTGGGATTAGCAGATAATCTTGCAACTATACCAACTACATGTGCTATATCTGGTCTAGTATGTACAACATACATTAGCTTGTTAATCATAGATCTATATAAGGTTTGATTTACCTCGGTTGAATTGTCTTCCTTTGTCAGTTTGCATCCAGTTTCCATAGGTGTTCCAACTGGTTTGGAATCTTCCATCTTGAATATCTTCAGTACTTCTTTGATGTCTTTGGATTGTGTGATGTAGATACTTGTATCCTATTGAGTAATCTGTAGATAAAGAAAAAATTTGATCTCCCCAAACATTGACATCTCAAACTCTTTGCTCATTTCATCATTAAATGATTTGCATAACATATCATTACCTCCAAATATGATATCATCAACAAATATCTCAACAATCAAAATGTTATCATCAGTATCTTCTTTTAAATATAGATTATTGTTATCACTTGTTCTTACAAATCCAATACTAATGAGATAAAAGTGAAGTCTTTCATACCATTCTCTTGGTGCTTGTTTCAATCCATACAAGGCTTTGTGTAGTCTACATACCATGTTCCTCTTGTTAGGATCAACAAACCCTTCTATTTGTTCAATGTATACCTCTTCCTCTAGTATTCGATTTAGGAATGCAGATTTGACATCCATTTGGTATACTTTGAATCCTTTGAATGTAGCATAAGCAAGTAGAATTCTTACGCCTTCTAGTCTAGCAATGGGTGCAAAGGTTTCTCCATAGTCAATACCTTCTTCTTGTGCATACCCTATGCATACTAATCTTTCTTTTTTCCTTGTGACTTCTCCATTCTTATTCAGTTTTTTTCTAAATATCCACTTGGTACCAATGACATTTTTGTCATTCGGTCTAGGTACTAATTTCCATGTTCTATTCTTTTCAAATTTTTTTATCTCTCCATTCATTGCACTAACCCATTCTTGATTCTCAAGTGCATTATTGAATGATTTAGGCTCAAAATCACAAATTAAACATCTAGTGTTCAGTGACTTACTTCTTATTCTCATTCCAGCCTTTCTGTCTCCTATGATCTGGTTCTTTGGATGGTGTCTTCTAACATACTTGGAAAGTACAGGTTCAGATATCTATACATCATTCTAATCATCATCTTGACCTTCATTCTGATCTTCATCGCTTGGTACATCATTTTGAGCAATTTCCTAATTTTTGGTGTTTGCAGCCTGGTGCTCGGGTGCATTGTTTTGTCACTCGGTAGAGATACATTGTTACTCAGGAAGAGTGCCAGGTTCTTCACTTTAGACAAATATTTTGTATTCTTCCAGTTTCTTTCTGCTTTCCTCATCATTTTTCTTAGCAAATTCATCCACTTTCACATTTTCACTTTCAATGATTTTGTTAGAGGATTTGTGAAGACATTTATAAGCTTTGCTTTTGGTAGAATGACCTAGAAATATTCTTTCATAACCTTTGGATTAAAGCTTTCTATTTCTATCATCTTTCAATATATAACATTGACTTCCAAAAATTCTAAAGTAACTTACATTAGGTGTGTATCCATACCATAGCTCATAGGGTGTCTTTCTTCAATTGAACTCGGTTTAATTTATAGACAGCAGTACTGACAGCTTCTCTCTAGAAGTTTTGTGTGATGCCTTTCTCAATCATCAGTGTTCTGGCACAATCAACGATTGATCTATTCCCTCTCTCAGCAATCCCATTTTGTTGTGGTGTTCTTGATGCAGAAATCTATCTTTGAATTCCATGCTCATTACAAAAGTGAGTGAATTCATCAGAAATAAATTCTCCTCCTCTATATAACCTTAAGCATTTTAGTTCCTTTCCACTTTGTTTTTCAACTATAGCTTTATACCATTTAAAATTCTTAAATGCTTCTAATTTTTCTTTTAAGAACATAACAGTCATCATTCTAGAATAATCATCAACAAAGAGAATGAAGTATCTATCACCATAGTAGCCCTTTGTTCTCATTGGTCCACATAAATCAGTATGGACTAATTCTAGAATAGAATTAGATGTGTAGGTTTTTCTCTTGAAATTGAACTTTGTCATTTTACCTTTTTGACAATTCTTACACATGACATGGTTGGGATTTGACATGCTCGGTAAGCCTCTTACTTTCCTTTTATTGCTTATCCTAACCATGTTGTCAAAATTTACATGACATAACCTTTTATGCCACAACCATATGTCTTCATTTCTAGCCAATAAACAAGTGGTCTCAATCTTATCAAGATAGAATAGGTTACCTTTTATTTTTTCACCAGTACCGATCAACCTTCTTATTTCATTATAGATCTTTGCCTTTTTGTTCTCAAATGCAACTCGGTGTCCTGTGTTATTCAGATGTGAAACACTCAATAGTTATAGTTAATTCCTTTCACCCAATATGCATTTTCACATCTAATAAGATTATTCAACATAATTGTTCCTTTACCTTCAACTGGACAAGGTGAGTCATTACCCATTCTTACTGATCCACCATTACAATATTCAAAAGTTTCAAACTTTTCCTTATCTCCAATCATGTGGTGAGTACAACCACTATCAATAATCCAAACATAATTTTTAATAACCTTAGATATGAGTGAAGTTTCAATATACCTTTCTTCTTCATTTGAATCGTCCTTCAAAGATACAAATACCACCTCAATATCTTCATCAAATTCAGTGTCAGTATTTTCAGCTTTGTTCTCAGCTAGGTAACAAACCTTTTTTCCTTTGTCCTTGTAGTCTCAGTTATCTCTTCTGTCAGATTGTTGATTTCTTTGGTAATCTCTATCATCACCTCTATCATACTTCTTTTCATAAGATCTTTCATCTTTTCTTTTGTTAGGACATCTAGTAGCAAAGTGTCCAATCTCTTTACAATTAAAGCATACCAATGGTAATTTACCTTTGTATCCGCCTTTTCCTCTATGCAATCTTCTAGCCATTAGTGCTTCAATCTCATCAAGTTCTTGTTCATCACTGTCACTTTAACTATCATTTCTCATAGTGTGTTTATGACTTGATTTACTTATTTTCAAAGAATATTTGAATGCAGACTCAATAGTTGGTAAGACATTGTTGTCAAAGTTATTCATCTCAAATGAAATAAGACTACCAATCAAACAATGTAGAGTAACATTTTTATTTTCTACTAATCTCATTTCTTGTATAGAAGATACTCTAATAGCATAAATAGGCAATAAGGTTCTGATAATTTTACTCACCACTGTTTCTTCTTCAAGTACACCTCCTACTCCTTGGATAGCATTAACAACCTCTTTTATTTTGCTATTGTACTTAGTGATGCTTTCTCCTTCTTTCATTACTAGATCATCAAACTTTCCTCTTAGGCTCTCTGCTTTATCCCTTGGCACATTTTTAATCTCCTCCATGTACTAGCTTGAGCTTTTCCCACATTTTCTTTGTAGTTGTGCATCATTTGACATCTTCAAATTCAGCATCGGAGAGTGAGGAAGAAATTTCTATCATCATAGAATTGTGTTCATGTTTCTCTCTCAATTGATCAACTATCAGAGGTCCAGTAGGTAACACAAATTCAGTATCTAAGTACTATGTGTCATCATTTCCAATACCTGATAGGTGGAGTCTTATCTTGCTTTGCCATGATGCAAAGTTGTCCTTGTTCAACTTAGGCACATCCCTTTTTCTCATCTTGTGATATTTATCTTGAGTCTTTAAACTCCCTTCTAAGCACACAAGCTTTGACACCAATTGTTAGAATAACTAAGAGGGGGTGAATCAATGGACTCAAAAATTAATCCAATAACTCAACCAAAACTTATATCATTAATATAAAACCTCTAGTTATCTTCAATCCTACAATATGTATGCCTTGTGTGGATCTAACATATATATACTGCTCAAAGAATATACTATTTATCCTTTTCTTAATCTTTACCAAATAGCAGGTTATCTTTTCTTAACCTTTACCGAATATCAATAAATAACTTAGTATTTACTGATCAATCCTATTTTAATAATTTGTAGAGCAAAACATCAAAGCAATGACCCATATACACATTTGACACATGGATTTTTAACGTGGAAACCCTGTTAAGGGAAAAACCACTTGGGACTGATAACCCAAAATTTTCACTCTTCTAAAGTGAGCTCGGTGAAGAGCCAACCCTGTTAAAGGTTATAAACACACTATTAAGCGTGGCCTTTTTAGAGGATTTAAAACTAATAGTTTATCACTTGACCTAGCATTCACTATGTTGTCAACATGAAAAACTTTTGATACTCCTTGGGATGTATCTCAATATATTAAGGATGGTTAAATCCCACTCGGTTAAGAGATTTTCTTATCCAATGGTTAAACTGAAACAGGAAATGATTTTTTCATTAATACAACTTTGAATTGCAGATTTTCAGATCTATTGTAATTCCATAATACCTCTTCTGATCAATGTTCTCTTCAATTCATTTTATTCACTTCTTTCTTCTCGGTGAATGTTGTTGCTTCTCTGTTGCTCGGTGTTTGATGAATTCTTGGCTTTGTTCCTCAACCTGTATGATCAGATCTCTATGAAGACTTCTATCTTCACCACAATTCTCTTCAGCATCCTTATTTTTATTATGAATTACTTGTCTCTTTATAGACATTTCACCGTTCTTTTGTCTTTCTTGTTTTCTTCGTTGATCACTTCTTGATCCGTAAAGCTCGCCATGCTTGCTTTAGTTTTATTTTGTAAATCTCTCCTTGTTTTCTAAAATGAAACATGCTTTAAATCTCCTTATCTTTAGCTTTTAACTTATCGATAGAACTAAAGTAAACAATCAGTTAACTCTAAATATAGCTCCTGCCAGTTAAGTGTTTTGTCATTTTCCTAACTTCGGTTCCCGTCGGTCAACACTTTAGTTGTGCTTGGTGACTACTATAGATAGCTCAAGCATCAACTTCAATTCTATTTGTTGACAACTGTAGTTAGCTTGGTAATGCTTTCTCAGGTATCACTTGCTTGGGTAACACTGTCCGTCGGTTAACACTCTGAATTTTTGTGCTCAGGGTTCACTGTCCATCGGGGTTTACTATCACTCAGTGTATGATTACCGATGAAAAAAACTTTGTCTCTTCAGATCTTTAAGTGTTGTGACAATATGTATATGAGTAATCATACCATATCAAGTTTACATCAATGAAAATACAATACATTAACTGATTTAATGTCTTGCATTTACTTTCTATAGCTCAGTGATCATCAACTTGTCATCTTCAAACATTCAATCAGTTATAGTTTATCATAAGTCTCAACACATGAAGTAACAGTAACATTGTTAAAAAAACAATATATTTCAAACATCGGGTTTAAATATATAACCACTTTTCAAAACAAACCCATTATGAATTAAGGTAAGCTAAAAATAACAAATGAACCAACAATGTTAAAGAAAAATAACAAATTAATCAAGAAAATGACAAAACTACTAAAGTTTGAATAGACAATAGTAAGGAAAATAGATATATGATGTATGAAATATAAATTGTCTTTAGATAAATACATAATATTATAGAAATGCACTGACCTACTCCATACATACAAATATACTCCTTCATCCAATTTCAATAAAAAATGAAAGGTTATGAAAACATTTGAAATGGTTGATTAAATCTCCTCTATATCATTATAGCCTTGATAATCTCCTATTTTGAAAACATTATAGTAGATCCATGTGGCTTCCAAAATATGAGAAATATAAGGCTACAAAGATCTAAGAGGGTCTAAACAATTCACTCAAAGTATGGTTGGTTCTTATGGTTTGAATAGTTTAGAAATATTATTATCTCCTTATATGTCACTTATGAGAATAAAATTGTTATATCATATAATTCAATAACAATGAGTTATGCCTCTGGGAATTTTATATAGGGATAAATTAAAATGATATGCATAAGCAGAATTTTTCTTATATACTTCTAACAAATATCGTTGCCAAGCTTGAGAATTGAATTTTTCAGGTTTTATAAAGGAGGATTCTAGAAGATTACCGCTTAACAAGTTACAACAACACTAAGCATTCGGACATGTACCCAATCAAACAAGTTACAACAGTGCTAGCATTCAGACATGTATTTATTATAAAATTTATAAATGAGGGAACGCCCTCATCACCTATTTTGTATTTTTCTTTCTAGACTAACGTCTTGGGCAAGACTTGAGGTTTTCTTCTCCGTTCTTTCCTACCAGTGCCCGCAATGAATGGAGAATCATTGTAATTTAAATATTTAACTAATTTAAAAAAAATTAGGCCTTGGCCTATTATCGATAAAAGAAAATCCATATTAAACCAAAACCTATAGAGCATAGTTGTTATTAAGAGAAACAAAATCATGATATCAACATTCAAAGCCTAATTCAACCCATAATCATGATTCAGATTTACCACTACGATTAAACTAGTATAATTAATTATAATAGGCTTGCGGACCATAGAGTTTAAAATAGTATAGCAAAAAGCCTGATTAATACTAATCCTAAGTAAGAATACTAATCCTAATTAATACTAATATTGGTTAATACTAATTCTAATAAGCTCGGAAGCTATAGGGTGTGAATTTTTGGTATAATAGTTGATATTTTGGAGTGGATAAGGAAAATTTTGACATTTCCATTGCATCCAAAAAGGCTTGAAAACCCTAAAAATGATTGTCAAATTTATTGAATTCTAAGACTTTTTCCCAAGGGGCCTAAAAAATTGCCATTATTTTATAGGCGTAAATATTTGTACAATCAGTATGAGGCCATAGTCCATTTTTGTTTATACAATTGAATATTTGCATCAGATGTGACCATTTTTTCACATTTATTAATTTAATTAAAAATTACAAAACCATTATTTTTATTTTTAGTTTAATTAATAAATGTCAAAAGATAGTCACATCATATGCAAATATTCAACTGTATAAACACTGCCTAATCCATCTACATATGCATTTGCAGTAGTATCATCTGTTAGTAATAACTGAGAGGGGGGGTGAATCAGTGGCCTCAAATTTATCCTTTAAACTTCAATCCACCAATCAATAAACCTCAGATTATTAAGTCATTATAAGATGTATGCCTTGAAATACTTTGAAATAATTAACTGTCTGTCAGTTTACCTTGTCTGTCCTTGTTCTCCTTGATTACCGATAAGCAGTAAAACTTATTTACCGAAGCTCAGTAAATATGCAGAGTAAACCAATCAATCCAGAAATGCATATGTGAAGTGTAAAACAATAAAGTAATAAACCATACACACAAAACACATGGATTTTAATGTGGAAACCTTGTTAAGGGAAAAAACCAATGGGACCGGTACCCCAAATTTTCACTCTTCTGAAGTGAGCCCTGTTAGGAGCCAACCTTGTTAAAGGTTACAAACACACAGTTAAGTGCGACCTTGTTAGAGGATTTTTATACATAGGTTGTCACTTAGTATCTGGCATCTACGCTACCATCCTTGAGTCAGCCTTTAGACTGTCAATAGGCTTTATGCTAATCTTACTACCATCCTTGAATCAGCCTCCTTCTTAGACTGTCAATAGGCTTTAGGTAAGACCGATGCTACTATCATGAATCAACCTTTTTGGTAATCTTTTAGGATATACCTCAATTATAGAAGATGGTTAAGTCCT
>MU226980.1:1421422-1448997 GCA_018584345.1 Thuja plicata | reverse complement strand
CCTTTACCTTCAATTTGACAAGGTGTATCATTTCCCATTCTTACTGTACCACCTTTATAGTATTCAAAAGTATTAAACTTTTCTTTGTCACCGGTCATATGGTGAGTGTAGCCACTATCTATAATCCCGATATCATTCTTACTAATTTTAGATATGAGTGTAGTTTCTCCATACCTTTCATCTTCATCTAAATCATCCTTCACAGCTACAAATACTATCTCAATGTCATCATCCAATTCAGTGTCATTATCTTCATCTTTGCAAGCAGCTAGATAGCTAGCCTTCTTGCCTTTATCCTTGTAATCTCAGGTATCATTTCTTTCTAATCTCTGTAATCTTTTTTATCACCTCTGTCAAATTTCTTCTCAAAAGATTTGTTGTCACTTCTGTCATCTTTTCTTTTGTTAGGACATCTTACAGCAAAATGTCCAATTTCTTTACAATTAAAACATACAAGTGGTAACTTGCCTTTGTATTTTCCTTTGCCTCTTTGCATTCTTCTTTCCATGAGTGCTTCTATTTCATCTAGATCTTATTCTTCACTTTTGCTTTCACTATCTCTTCTAGATGAGTGTCTCTGACAAGATTTGCTTAATCTCATAGAAGACATAAATGCAGACTCTAAACTTGGTAAGACACTATTCTCAAAGTTATTCATCTCAAATGAAATCAGTCTACCAATTAGGCTATCAAGAGTGACTGTATTGTTTGCTACAGCTCTCATTTCTTAAATAGCAGAGACTCTAATAGCATATACAGGCAAAAAGGTTCTTAATATTTTACTTACCACTGTCTCCTCTTCAAGTGTACCTCCAACGCCTCGTATAGCAATGACTACTTCTTTTATTCTTGTGTTGTACTGTGTGATGTTTTCACCTTCTTTCATTTTGAAATCATCAAACTTTCCTCTAAGGCTTTCTGCCTTGGCTCTCAAAACATTTGTATCACCTCCATGTACAAGTTTTAGTTTGTCCCACATTGTTTTTGCATTTTTGCAATCTTTAACATCTTCAAATTCAGCATTAGAGAGTGAGGAAGAAAGCTCTATAACCATGCAGTTATGTTCATGCTTCACTCTCAATTGATCTACTGTCAATGGTCCTGTAGGCAACACATATTCAGTATCTAAGTATTGAGTAATATCATTGCCAATACCTGATAAGTGGAGTCTTATCCTGCTTTGTCATGAAGCAAAGTTGTCTTTGTTCAACTTGGGCACATCTCATCTGTTCATCTTGTGATCTTTACTTAGGTCTTGAAACCTTCCTTCTAAGCACACAAGCTCTGATACCAATTGTTAGTAATAACTGAGAGGGGGGGTGAATCAGTGGCCTCAAGTTTATCCTTTAAAATTCAATCCACCAATCAATACACCTTAGATTATTAAGTCCCTACAAGATGTATGCCTTGAAATACTTTGAAATAATTAACTATATGTCAGTTTACCTTGTCTGTCCTTGTTCTCCTTGATTACCGATAAGCAGTAAAACATATTTACTGAAGCTCAGTAAATATGCAGAGTAAACCAATCAATCCAAAAATGCATATGTGAAATGTAAAACAATAAAGTAATAAACCATACACACATAACACAGATTTTAACATGGAAACCCTATTAAGGGAAAAAACCACTAGGACCGGTACCCCAAATTTTCACTCTTCTAAAGTGAGCCCTATTAGGAGCCAACCTTGTTAAAGGTTACAAACACACAGTTAAGTGCAACCTTGTTAGCAGATTTTTATACATAGGTTGTCACTTAGTATCTGGCATCTACGCTACCATCCTTGAGTCAGCCTTTAGACTGTCAATAGGCTTTATGCTAATCTTACTACCATCCTTGAAATAGCCTCCTTCTTAGATTGTCAATAGGATTTAGGTAAGATTGTTGCTACTATCATGAATCAACCTTTTTGGTAATCTGTTAGGATATACCTCAATTATAGAAGGCGGTTAAGTCCTGCTCTATTAAGAGACTTAATGCTTCAATGGTTAAACTGAAACACAATGACCTGTTTCTAATGCAACTTTGAATTGCATATATTCAGATCTATTTATGTATAATACCTCTCTGATCAATGTATCAATTCAATTCCTTTGTGCTCCACACTTTCTGCTCTATGATGCTGTGCTTCACTGTTCGTCGGTGTTTGTAGAATTCTTTAGCTCTCCCTTAGCTTGATTGATCAGGATTGTATGAAGTTTATCCTTCACCAGTTTCTCTTCAGCATCTCCTTTCTATTCACTCACCCATGTATCTTATTTCTTTTGGAAATGAATTATGCTTGTCTCTTAGATAGACACGATATTCCTTTATTCTTGATTCTTGATTCTTGGCGTGAAAAATAATCCAACCAATTTGATTTACGGCTTTAACTCCTGATTTATCTTCTAGTTATCTTCTTGCCAACTATATAAAACAATTTCTTAACTATGGTCAAATAAAACAAATAAAACAATCAGTTAAGTCTATCCTTAAGCTTTGCCAGCTAGATATTTTGTCATTTTGTGATCTCTCTATTCTGTCGGTCAATTCTACAGTTCGTCGACGGTGACAACTGCCAGTTCCATCGATGTAACTTCAGTTAGCTTTGGGATCTCCATCCGTCTGGCATCATTGGATCTTGCTTATCGGGCAACACTGTCTTCTTGCTTGTCGGGCATCACTGTGACTTTATCTCTGTCTTTACCGATGGTGTGCACTCCATCGGTGTTGTTTGTCACTTAGTGAATACTTGACTTTTATGCATTGTTGAAAGCATAACCTCTATTCTATTGATTCTCTGAAGTCTTTGGCATTATGTAAATGACCGTACAAATTATATCAAGTTGACATCAATGACAATACAAACCACTAACTAGTTTAATGTTTTGCATCATCTTCAACTTAACATTATCAAGCACTCAATCAGTTACATGTTATCATCATCAACAAAATGTGACATATATTCAGGAAAATATTTTACATAAACTTGTGTATGCATTCGGTCATCATTGTTTTAGCTTTTTGGCTTTGTACTCCAGCATTAGTTTCAATGTCTATCCAGCGTCATCGGTGCAATTTTAGATTTTAGGGTTTTTTATAAAAGCATCATTTTTTGGTGGATTGTAGCGATCTTTTTTAAGTGCGTAGTCCTATAAGGACTAATGACTAAGGTATTTGGGGGTGCATGGGAGTCGCATTACCACTGCCACACCCACGGCTCTATTAAGTGGCTTCACCACTGCCAATATATTTTTAAACCCTAAGAGTATGTCATTGTCACGTAGACAACCATCAACCAACCCATAAGAAAAAAAGATTTAACCCCAATATGGAAATTTTTTGGAGCATAACTTAGGCATACAAAGTTAGTTTTTTTGGAAATAAGATATCTTAGGAAAAGTGGTTTTGTCAACTTCACAATGCTATAGGTTATTTTTCTATTTGATAGCATTTATTACAGCCCAGAATAGTTTTTTTTGTTTTGGGCCTTAGACCTCATAATTTTTTTCCATGATCTTTGATTTTTATGATCCTTGTAACATTTGAAAAATATTGACGATCTCTAACATTGTGCCCATGCATTTTTTCTAGGTTCAGTCTTACTTATTATCTATTAATTTTTTTCAATTTGTATCATCTACTTTATTACTTGAACATCCTAATTCTTGGAGAGGTTCTATCTTTTGGAAAAGGCTTCATTTGTTGTATTGATCATTTTTTAGAATTTATAAATTCATGTAATGGCTCAATATTTATGATTTTAAAGAAATGTCATTGTTTTTTTAATGGGTTTTTTTAATTCACTCCTTTGATCATCATGGAGAGGAAGAACTAAAAATAATGGAAAGACAAGATTAACTCATCTTAGATGGCTTAATATATTACCCCATTTGTATAATCTTGTTCCCTTACCTAGTACACCTAGTAATAAATTTGCTTGGATTTGCAAAAGGGAATAAGTATTAGCATTTATTCCAATGAATGTAGATGATGACATATTAAAGTCTATTATTGATTTTAAGTGGCCTCGTGATCTTTGGACTAAAATTTCAAACTTATAATATGGAGATCCTCCATTCCCAGATAATTTTATTTCATATCGCAATGTTCCCATTCACTTCCAAGAAAGGATACCATATGATTGTGATACTATTATGGAATTTTATTATTTGGAGCACTTTGAAACTTCAAATGATGATGAGGTTGCTTTAGAGGTTCCTGATTCTTCTTTAGAGATAGTTCATGTACCTTCAATTTCATGGATTCCTTGTGTAGATTCATTTGAGACTTCCATCATTCCAGTTAATTAGACATTCATTGTCTTTCATATTTGGAGGACACATTTGAGGGGTTAACTCTTTTTTATGACAACCATTACATTCATATTGTCAAATCATATAATTTTTTTTCAACATCGATTTCCACACGATTCCAACTTTTCACCTTCTTCTTGGAATGTGACATCATCATCTTTCATGTACAAGGACACATAGGGGTAATTTTTAGACATATCAGCATTCCTCATGCTTCCATCCTTTAAAGCATATCCTCAATGAGAAGCATTCCTACATTTGTACATGGTTATGTTTCTTCTTAAGGGGAAAAAAATTGTTTCTAAGCATTAGATCACTTTTTTCCTTCAAACACGTCATTCTTATAGGAGATTATTCATTATAGGGGGTCTACATATTTTTGTTCTTTCCCTCTTATTGGGGTGGTGGGTTATAGAATGGATCTTTATGATGGTTGTAATTATCAAGGGGTATTAATGTTGATATCTTCATACATCACTTATTCTATCACTAGAATATAATCTTATTCACAATTCTACATTTTTCTATTCGAGAGGTGTTTTGTACTACATGGTTTTCCAATTTTCTATTTCTAAGAGATCATTTGTACATGGGTACCTAACATAGTCTAGTTGTCAAAACCCATATTGCACCTTCATATTTCATATTACATTATCATTGGGGATATTGCATCATTTCCATAATAATTTCATTCTCTAAGATTCACTTAAGGGGGGCATTAGTGTGAATGATGTTATTTCCTATCTAGTCAATAGTGGGAACCTATTCACATGTCAAGTTTACCTAGGACTTAATTTAAGTGTCCTTATACCCTTAAGTTCCATTATCTAGAAGTTATTTATAATGGGGTCATGTTCACCTCATTTTGTTTTAGTTATCTAGACATTCAATATTTGCACCATGCATTAATATTATAGTTTTAAGGACTATACAACCAACCAAAGATATGTTTATGAAGCCAACAGTTAAAATGGAATTGAATAGAATTCCAAATAGTATTCTCATCCTTTTTATTATGCAAGTAGGAGAAATAGAAATTCCCAAATACTTGAAAGGTGTAAAATAAATTTGGAAAAGAAGTAGTTTGACCTTGAAGATGAGCGTCAATATAGAAAAATAAAACCTCATGTTTTTTATCAACTAAAAGTTTTTTATATGCACTAATATAAATAGCAAGAGATTTCCTAAGAGTCACAGCTTCCTCAAGTGTTATATTTCTCATCAAAAAAGTGTCATCCACACATTAAATATTAAATATGAGAAAGTGGAGCTAAATCCTATATAATTTAAAATTTGAAGATAAAGGTAGAACACATGAGATGATTAAAAAATCTAGTCAAACCTTGTGATAAAATGATAAAGAGATATGGGCAGAGAGGATCACCATAACACAAGCCTCTTCCAAAATATAAGATAGAAAAAGGAGAACCATTTATAAGTATACAAAATAAGGACAAGTACAAAAAATCATCACCTATTGAATCCAATTGTCATCAATACCTAAGGCGCATAAGGTTTCTTCCAAAAATGTCTAGCAAACTTCATCATAATCCTGGAACAAATCAAGCTTCATTAACGTTTAAAAAATGATATGAACATGTATATAGTGAATAGCTTCCTGGACAATAATAATACCATTAATTATTTGATGACCCTAAACATAGCCCCCTCATTCAAGTGAAGTAACGGAAAGAAAAAATTCTTTAGACTCTCAATAATAGTTTTAGAGAAAATATTTTAAATAGTATAGAAAAGAGTTGTGGATCTAACATAAAGAAAAACCAATACCTAATCCTTTGTAGGAATCAATGCACAAAAAGAGTTATTAATATATTTAAGCAGTTTTTTAGAGGTTTGTAATGCCTCAGAAGCTACCAAATTTTTATTTTTGATAATATAGTTGAAACTTTGAAATAACTAAGTAAGAAATTCATAAAGCCAAGAGTTCTATCTATTTTCATTGTAAAAATATATTTCTCCAACTCAACCATAGAAATGGGTCCATTGCAAAAGGTAAATTATCAGGAACAAAGTTGATACAAAGAACAATGTGTTATAATCAAGAAAGAGGTTTGTGGGAGCCTTGAACAATTCATGTGAAATTGAAAAACAATTTCTCTTAAAATATCTTGAATTGAAACTAGTTTATATCCATGTTTTCTTTGGATCTCTTTGAAATCATTAACATAGTTTTGTGTTGCACCAATGTGGTAGAAAAGAGAATAATTTATGTCCTCTGTCTACAACAATTTAGCTTGAGATTTTTTTATCTCCACGTGATTTCCTCTTGAAGCTAATTTTTTTCTAATCATATAAAATTAGAATGCAAAGAAAATAAATCCTTATGTAAACATTTTTATTGAATGTACAAACTTTAATTTTTGTATGTTTATTAAAAAAACTTTGTAGAAGATTAACACAAGAAGAAAATTTCATTATTTTAGTTATTTTAAACATAGCATAAATTTTTAAACAAAATTTATTGAGTTGTACGATGATGAGGCTTACCTTCCTAGTACCAAAATATAAATTTTCTTTCTAAGTCATATTCTTCTAACCAAATGAGTTGAGATCTAAAGGGAGAATTTTGAGGCTTAAAAGATTTTAATCTCAATGTAAATATATAGGAGTTTGATCTAAACCAACATTCTCCAAGATGGAATCTAGGCAAGTCACAAGAAATGACAAGGCCAAGAATCACTGACCAAAAAATTATTCAAGAATTATACAATTAATTCATCTTCAATTCTATAAGTATTTCAAGTAAAGGATTATCAATTTGGATATGAATTAAATAAACATGAATAGGGTTTTGCTTAAGAAGAAGACTAATTAGTGGAATGATATGAAGACAATCCATCTAAAAAATAAGAGATAACACATTGCTAAAATCACGTTCAATAGTCTAAGGATACTCCTGAGGAGTTCATCTCTTGACTGAATTTGTAAATCATTCCAGATTTTAACCTTGTCTTGATGATCTTGGGAAGCATAACATTACTGACCAATAAATGTAAACAACTAGAAGTAAGAACCCCTTTTAGAGGCAGGCCTCCACTAGAATTTTGTTTTTTAGAGAAAAATATCAAGAAGCCCACATACAAACAAGGCTACTAGATAAGACAAAGGGTGATATAAAAATTATTTCCCAATATATATTGATGCTACAACCACTTTTTTTAGTTGTGATTAGGAAGCTTAGTTTACAAAATTAACGACAATATGGAGAAGGAAAATTCCATCAACCTCACGACTGGTTAAAGTCTTGAAGGATGAACCTTCCTTGTGCCACCTCACTTTTACTAGCGCTCTGGTGAGCTAGGGGATCAAGACGGTTGTAGGATATAATAACCCGACCAAAATAACCTTGAACATAATAAGCCATTCATAATAACCCAGGTTCAAATTAACCCAAGCCAAAATAACTCGTGGTAAGAATAACCGATGGACAAAATATCCTCGCAAGAATATAGAGAAAGAAAAACAAAACTTATAAATTACATGTGTATGGCTAAAAAAGTTTATTATTGAAATTTTCAATTAAAGTGTCAAATTACTAGCAATGCCTCTTATATAATCAAAATTGTTATGGTTGTCATAACCATCAATTAATCTTTTTAGTCTTTCTTTGAGTTCAGGGTATTTTCTCCTACTTGATTGCTTAGTGTATCTACTCATATATTTCTCTATTTTATTCTTTTGGATACCCTGTTCATTTTTCATTGCTTTGATGAATCTCTAGAGTGAATTATGTGATGTTTGAAGAAATTCACTAAATCTTCTATTACACCCCTTAATAGTAATATTGATTATGGGAAGATCATCTTGAATAGATGAATATAAATTCCACATTATGATTGTAAACTTGGGTGATCGTTTGTTGCCTCTTCTTGTTAGTCTAGCAATCCATGTGTCTTCAAAATAATCAATTATGTCTACTTGAGGCATGAAAGCTAATGCATCAAGTTTCTTGATCTCAAATGCAAATACTTCATCGACATTGTAACATGTTTGTAGACCTTTTTGAACTTTCCTCCAAAATAATTGAGGGAAATAGAAAAAACATGATCTAAATTCTAATGTTATAATTGATTTTATGTTGTTTATAGTTTACTAGCTTGATCTAAAATGACCACAAGTTATCTTGTCCATGGGTTATTTTGACCATGGGTTATTCTGTCCATGGGTTATTATGACCTGGTTTATTTTATCCTAGGGTTATTATGATAGGGTTATTGTGTCCAGGGTTATTTTGGTTGGGTTAGTATGTCCGGATACCGATCAAGATACTATTGTAGTAAAGGGTAAATAATGAATTAAATACTAACTATGAGAGAAACTTAAATATCTACTTGCTACTAATTTGAAATAATATTCTATCTCCAAAAACTGAAAAAGTACACTACAGAGACTAAATGCTAAACTCTACAAGCTCACTACCTAGGATGCACATGCAGGTCTAGGACACTAGTGTAGGTATGAGAGGACAGTGTAGGTATGAGATAAAAGCACGACGTGCATACGTCCCGCACAAATAGAGTATGGAGGATGGGTCAAAAAAGAAAGATATTAGAATAACATAATATAAAATAACTAATAACAGAATGCAAAAGAAATAATTAGACCAATAGTTCAATGGAAATACTATGACAAGGATAATAAAGAACTTACAACCTCCTTTGAAAGTTGACGAAGCCACATTATAAGATAAATTGGTAATAAGATAGTATTGAGGAATGGTGTTAGAAACATAGGTGTAGGAGATGAAATTAGTAGGTAGGTTCATAGGTTTGAGTAAATTTGAAAGGATGAAAGATGAGTGTCAGATTATGCGATGGAATCATGGTGGCAACACTAGAGTGATGAGAGGAAGGGTTCACACTAGGAGGGACAATATGGGTGGCAGATGTCGTAAGCGTTGATAGGATGAAGGATTAGAAAAGGATGAAGGGTGGATTGGTGAATGAGAGGATAGACCTTTGGTGGAATTCATAAAAGTGTCAGTATTCTCCTTTAAACTATTTTGACATAGATTCTTTTTTACATTCTAACATTCCAAACAATTTTGAAATTAATGAATGGTTACCTTTAATAAAATATTATAATTGTAATGAAATATAATAGAAGGTGGGTGATGAGGGGATTCACTAGGATGAATGGACAAACTAGGAAGCTTGCCCATATGTTCTATCATACATTGGAAGGAAAATGGTCCACTAGGGTCGAGGAGGCTCAAGAGTTGAGTAGATGCAATAATAATTCACCTTGAGTGGAAGATGACTATGAAAATGGAAATGGAAATGCAAGATCTAGGGAAATAATGGAATGGAAGATAAATCTCTATGTATGTAGGTAGATAAAGAATGATAATCCAATTCCAAGACTAGATCTAGGAAGCCAAGACAACGACTGACTTGTGATCCAAGCTTCAGTCTGAAAAGATAAGTCAGTGGTCACCAAGAGGGTCAGAGATGATCAAGAGGTTAGGGGTGAGTCTATTTGTCTTTGATCCTACAACTTTTGATAAAAAGACCATCAAACTATAGATCTCAGTCAAACCTTCCTATAGTCTCTTCCACAATTGCGCCACCCATCACCTGCACACAAAAAAATAGAAAAATATTTGTGGAAAGGGGTTTACCTAAGTCAAACCCCTATTGAGGAATTAACATTGAAATTGAAATAGAAATGATTGCAAAAAGAAGTCTTCTATTATGTAGTAGAGGCTTGATTAGATGCTTATACCTTCACAAACCTTAACGTGGTAACAAATTGCTTACGAAGATGCTTGAAATAGTCCTTGATGTTGTCTTGAACTTGGATCTAGGATAGGAAGAACATAAATGCCTTCACAAATACTTATATCTAGACATTACGCCTTGCCTTCCATGCATGATGTTTGAATGTAATTCAACTTGATTGGTTGAATTGCCTTGATGCTCCTTGACTTGATTGAATCCCTAGCTTCAAGCTGACAAGAGATTGATTGATTAGAGATTACCAAAATGAGGGAGGTAGCTTTTCTTTTATACCTCACCTACCCATTTTGGGGCTCAAAACTTGAAGGAGGCCAACGTAGTTTTATTGATCCTGCTAAAATTAAAAGACCATTACCATTTAAATTTGGGCCCATTTTTGGGGATATGGGGCAATTATTAGGTTAGGGGAGAGTAGACTCGCCCCATACCCACCTAGTCACCCTATATTAGCCAATTTGGGCTTAAATTTGGATTGGGGGTCAATTTTGATATGGGAATTCCGAAAATGTGCATGAAATCAAGATTGGATCAAGCATAACGAGCATGGAAACCTTGGACACTAAAATGGGGCCTTGCTAAGGATCAAAATTGTGTCTGGATATAATTTAGAAAACTACAATAATGTACAAAAATTAACAAAAATGTGCTATGATGGCTCACAATGACTAGTAGGAGAAAGCTCGTGAGGTTTGATTTGGATTTAAGTTTTAAAAGTTTAGGATTCAAATTTGTAATTATAGAAATGTAGGGATCAAATCTATACTTGTAAATTGATCTAGGATGATGAATGAAGGATAATGAATAAAGGATGAAGGAATCATGGTCAATCTTTGAAGATGAGGGATGATGTGATCATGATATGATAACATGATTTGAGATCTTTCAACTATCACTTATAAACAAATCGTCGTAATAAAGCCTTTTAATCAAAATAGACTCAAAATACATAAGAAAAAAAAGAATATTAAAACATAAGTAATTATATTGAATGAACAATCTAAACTTATTAAAAATGATTGTTATTATAATATAAATTAATAAATATAACTCAAAAATCACGCAACAAAATGTTAATAATTCATATATAAGTTAAACGGTAACCAGACATAATAACCCGACTAAAATAACCCTGGACACAATAACCTTGCCATAATAACCCAAGGACACAATAACTCAAGGTCACAATAACTCATGGACAAAATAACGTATGGTCATTTTAGATCAAGTTAGTATGCTAAAAAAGGGATTGTGAGGCACCATAGAGGATATTTAGGTCATTTTTAGACCATATATCCATTATATACCCCTAAAATAACCTTAAAACATCTTTAATATGCTTAAATAACTTATAAAATGGTAAATAATTATAGAAATAAAGACAAGTTCGTGGGAATAAGCTAAATAAGAGTTATTGTGAAAAGATATAAGTCAAAAGGCATTATGAAGAGACATTAAGAGGATATATAAAGTGGTAGAATTGAGAGAAGTAAAGGAAGGAAGAAGGGGAAAAGAATTAAGAGTGTGTAGAGTGATAAGAAAAAGAGAAATCAAAATTCATTATATATATATATATATATATATATATAGTTTTTTTAACATTATATTAAATTTTCCTAGGGGTTTCTATAAAGTATGCAAAATAAATATATTTTTTGGGAATCAAGAAATTCTTCATACTTTTTAATATATACAATGCCTCTTCAATTTTTAACAAGTCAAAAAAAATAAGAAATTACTCATTTTAAATGGTTACACATTTTTGTTTCATCGAGAAGGTGTCAATAAAATGATCTCGCGTTGTGCAGAATATTTTACAAATATGTGTTCAAGTCGGTGTTATACTACAACACAAACAGAATCTGGTGATGTGATTAGCAGTACAGGACATAATCATGCTCCAAAAATTGAGATGATCATTGTCAAACAGAAATTGAATGAAATGAAAGACATGGCGTGCTTAACTCAATACTCTACAAGAAATATCATTTCTACTACATGTTCTAATATTTCATTACCGGTAATAGGAGCAATACCATCAACCAATGCATTATCCAAAATGATTTGAAGGAAAAGAATAAGATTTGAAGCACTAAAAATACCGTGAACTCAAAGAAAGACTAAAAAGACTAGTTGGTGGTTATGACAATAATAATATTTCAGATTATATGAGAGGCATTGCTCATAATTTGACACTTTAATTAAAAATTTGAATTTTTTTTTTTGAAATATACTTGTAATTTATAAATTTTGTTTTCATTTCTCTATAATAGATTATGGCGTTATTTTGTCCATGGGTTATTTTGACTGCGGGTTATTATGGATTGGGTTATTATGACCCTGTGTTATTTTGTCCTCGGATTATTTTGTCCTCAGGTTATTTTGCCCTCAAGTAATTGTGGTCGGGTTATTCTGTCCCGGGTTATTTTGGCCGGGTTATTATGTCCTGTAATCAATTAAACTGCCACAAATACTACCTGTTTAGTATAATATAGTGTTTTATTTCCTATTGGTGGGTCTTTCCATGTTCTTTCAATATTAGTTTTTTATTAATTAAGCAGCCAAACAAGGGAGTTGACCCTTACAACAATAAAGCCAAATGGCTGTCAGGAAAGCAACCACATATCAACAAAGGTGTTGGTAACAACTCAAGGCCACAAGAGGCACACAGTCAGTAGAGTAACCGAGGATCACCAGGAGAACAATAGACCACAATTAGCCGTTTACAATGCAGTTGTCAAAGGAAGCCACTTACAACACACTGCCAGCAACCCACAGAGTGGGACACACTAGATAACAAAGCGATGTGAAAATCATTATAAGGCAAAAATGTAGTGTCTCCCTAGCTGAATAACTACCTCCCCATCGCAAAACTTCTTTCCACCTCAATATAAAAGGAGTCCACCTCAATAGTAACAGAAAAAAAAGTGACCGACCAAAAGAAAGAGCACCACCATTCCCACCATCACCATTTCAATATTAGTTGATTTGTTGAAAATGTGCTTATTGGTGTATTCAACGATCTTTCATCTTCTACTCCAAAACACTAGTCACTTGATTTGTTGAGAATATATCATGTGTGATTGTGGATTCTAAACAATTTACTTCATTAGATATAAACCGACTATTGAAGATATAGGCATCCAACGGTGATAAGTCATTCACACAAGGCGGACAGCGATTCATGAAAAGCAATCCCTCGCGATTCGAGCTGGAGATGTTATTCAATGTTACATCATTTAACTTTATCTCCTTTGGAAATGCGTGACGTCATCACTAAGGAATGTATGAAAGAAATTCAACGAACGGAAACGGATTCCATGGTGTGAAAGGGGTGAGGAATGGAAGATTCCTGACGTGTCTTTTTTATCCTATAATGAAAAATGAATAATGTAATCATGTCCAGATTGAAACGTCATTTCAGAGCGTTTTACTTGGAAGTCGGGATGTTTTCATGGAAAATTCTGTTAGCGGTTTGCAGGTCGGTGAACGTATTGTCAAAACCGTATTGTCAAATTCTTGTGTAGCTCATTAGCCACATATTTAAAAGGATTTCAATTTCTATTTTGCCAAAAAGATTCATTGTATATCAATTTTATCAAATCGAGTTTTCCTAAAGTTGTACATGTGATGAGTAGGAAAAATAAAGTTTGTTCTTAATAATACTAAAATTAATTATGAGGAAATAAAAAAGAATATTAGAAGGATTTGTAAATCAATAAGAAATACAATAGAAATAGAAAGAATAAAAAAATTTAAGAGGGCATTATAATTAACATTAACAAAAATATTAAAATGTAGATAGAATAATCTTAATTATTGTTATATCAATCTTAATGTTATTTCAATTTGAAGCTGATTTAGCTAAAAAATTGTCAATTTGATTTTCTTCCCCTTTTAGTATGATGTATTCTTAACATTTATTAACTATTATTACTAAAGCGAAAGGAGGATTTTCTTTTAAAATGGTCACCCAAGTTTTGAGTCATTTTCTAAAATGATATCAGTAAAATATATTTTCTTAGCATGTAAAAGAGCTTGGCAAATAGTCATAGCATTGCAAAATTATTGGAACCAACACCAAGACTCTTTGCAAACTAGAGCATAATATTGTCGTTATGGTTACAACAAGCACTTCACATACCAATGTTTCCAATACTGTCTTTTGAAGCAGCAACAACAATAATTTTAACCAAGTAGAGGAGGATGTTCTCATTAAGAGGTGGAAGAGAGAGAATTTACATGAATACCAATCCTCATTAAAATTGTGGTTTTTATCAATAACCCTGTTGATAATCATGGATCCAAACTTGATATATTTCTTTTAGATCGGTCATCATCTAAAAAAAAAACAAGGTATCCTTTCCTTATAATCTAGAAGCAACAATCTTTAATTACATTACTACCCAAATTCATAGTTTCCCATTTCTAAGGACCAATGTATGATCATTTGTATTAGAAGTTTAAACTTAAGAATAGTCACCCATAAGACATGCTTCCCACACACCATGTCTAATATAATATGATATAAAGGGCTATATTAATATGGAGGGAATATTTGATACCTACACTACCTCTCTTTAAGTTAACAAAATTAACCAAATTTTATTTTCTTCTTAAAGATACTTTGTCATTTTATAGTCTAAATGATATAGGTTTTGTTTTGGAGCCACAAGAACCATAAATTTATAAATCAAGAGAACTTGAAATATAACTTTAAGAAGGATTATATGACCAATCAAAAAGATCCATTTGCATGTCTGGCAACTAATATGATGTTTAACAAAATCCAAACATTTTTTAAGACAAGTAGGAAAAATAGGAACACTCAAACATTTTAATAGAGGAGAAGCTATATGGACATAATGAGTATTTGAAATATATTTCTAGATATGACTAGAAAAAGAATACCCTTGAGATATTTTTTGAGATCTTTTTTAACGTTTTTTTTTTTTTTTTGGTGGTCGGTCCCTTTACACCTTTTTATTGCTCATGGCATCCTCTTCTAGCTAGAAAAGGCAAAATCTAAAACCAAAAATGTGAAGGGAAGGGAAGGGAAGGGAATGGAGTTGTTTGTTAAGGGAAGGAAAGACAAAGTAGAGAAAGGGTGTTTGATAGGATGATGCTTAACAATTTCACTAGCTACTAGATAAAAGAAATCAAGAATGGTGATTTGCACATTGGGTCTCTAAAATTTGGGAGCTAGCAAAGGAGATGGATAATACAATTGGATTTATAAGTACTATGACCAACCGCTTATATGAGTATTGTTGTTGAGATAACTTAATTACATGTTATGTCATGTAATTGAGTCTTATCTATTACGCTGACCCATAAAGAATATAGAACACCAAACAAAGGTTTGCTTCAATTGCCTCAATCACTTATATGCCACAAAGAGCCGTTGGATTGATTGGTCCCTCCTTGTGGTACTTCTCCTATGATCCAGATGGAACACCAAACAAAGGTCTACTTCAATTGCATGGCAATCACTTGTATGCCAAAAAAAAAACAAAAAAAACCATTGCATGGCAATCACTTGTATGCCACAAAGAACCATTGGGTTGATTGGTCCCTCTTTTGGTGCTTCTCCTATGGTCTAGATGGTTTGTGAGATACAACTCTTGTATAATTGGCAAGGGTCCTACAAAGCCCTTTATCGCATAGGAAGTCCTTCCGTGGTCTTCGGACACATTCAACTATTACCTGATTTGTCTTTTATGGATGTCTTCTTCTTCTTTGCATGTGTCTCTCTAGAAGATTCCAGATGTGACAAATGATTGTAGATTCTAAAGTTAAGAGCTTATTTATCACACCTTGGCTGGCCATCCAACGGTAAGAAAGTCAATTCAATTCATTCGCATATGTTAAGACAACGTGCAGAGCAATGCATGAGAGCCATGCCCTCCGGCTTCGAACTCGCGACCTTCCTTTGTCGACTTCCTATTACCCATATTTATCTCTTCCACAAATATCTGACGTCATCGCTAACGAATATGTGAAACCCATGTGTCAAGATGAAAGGTATATTCCAGCTCAAACGGATTCAGTAGTGTGAAAAGGGTTAAGGATTGAATATTCCTGACGTGTCTTCGATATTATAATATAATCATGTCCAGATTGACACGTCATTCTAGAACGTTTGGCTTTATAGTCAAATTTTTAATTCCCGGAACTGTGGGCGATGTGTTCGGCCCCGTGTGGTTAAAGACACTTGTAATATAATATTGAATTAAATTGTCCTTTGGTTGGATTTTGTACATTAGCTCTGCCGTCCGTTTATTTTGAAATGTAAAGATTCAATCCATAGGGCTCGGAGTGCATTTCATTCAGGATATTCAAATTTTTAAATAATGTATCATATTTTTTCAATAAGTTATGGCGTTTGATGATTGAATGAAGGATTTTAATAGTGTCCGAGGTTAAAGCAGTCTATGGGACTCGCCAGCCGACAACCAACTTAAACTATTATAGTCCTTTGACTAGATCTTCTCTTCTTTGATGGATTTTGATGATCAAGTTTGCAGTCTTGTCCAGTTACTTTTCTTCGAAGAGGTGGCTCATATTGTTGTTGTCTAACATCTCTAAGTATTCAGATCTGATGTCGTTGTATGCCGGACATTCCATGATGAAGTGATGTTCTGTCTCAATGGCTCTTGTGTTACATAATAGGCAGGTCCTATTTTCCCATTCTTCTTTTGGCACTTTCCATCTACCTGTCTCACATCTCAGCCAATGAGATCTAGTTCTAAGCTGGGCTATAAGCATTTTGGCTTTCCACTTAATAGCCGCTCCTAAATAAGCTTTTTCCTCATGGCAAGTGTTGGGGTTAAATTCCTTAATATAGTATGATTTTTTCCTCCCCATGTGCCTTGTCCACATGATGTTACAGAATCTCTCTCGGACAAACTTCTTAATTTCTTCAGTACTATTTGGGCAGTTGTGGATGTTGATGTCCCATTTTTGCATCCATTTGTTGTTTTGCTTCATCCATGTGTTTTTTCTCCTTTCAAGCCTTTCTTCAGTGACCAGTCTAGGCCAGCGATGATTTCCCATATTCTGAGTTTTCTTTAAGTAGCATATCAGCTGGACCATGGCAACCGCTTCAAGAGGAAAGGTGCCCACTTCCGCCAATAGGATCTCATAAGGCACCGTGGTTTTGATTTTAAGGTTGTTGATGATAAGGTATTTATGTATTCTTTCAACCTATTTCCATTTCTGATCCGACAAGCTGCTGCCCCAAATTTCACATCCATACAAAACCACAGGAGTGACAAGTAGCCCAAATAGCATTTTATTTGTCCTCCAATCCCAGACATCTGCATTTCTACACTTGTTCTGTAAAGAATACAACGCCTTCCAGCCCCCTTGAATTCTTTTAGATCTGCATGTTTCCCAGCTGAGTTTGTTCTAGAAGTCAATCCCCAAGTATTTGTATTCGCTCACAATCTCCAGAGGTTTGCCTTTAAAAGGAAAAGTGTCCGGGGGCCCCTTGTTTCTCCTTAGAGAGAAGATCATGACTTTGGTTTTGCTAGTGTTAACTTCCATATCCACCTCCCGACAAAAGCTTTCCAATGCTTTCAAGTGCTCTCTCAAACAATTAGCTGTCTTGGCTATAATGATGAGATCATCCACATATAATAATAGTTTTATCACATAACTAGCCAGCTGAACACCCTCACCACTAGCATTATTTAACCATGCTTCTAACTTGTCAATGTAAAGCCCAAACAAGGTAGGAGATAGCAGGCACCCTTGTTTGACCCCTATGTCGCTGCCAAAGCACTCTGATAACCCTTCTGCAGTTCTGATTTTGGCCTTAACCTATTCATAAAGTTTGTGAACATCAGTCCTTAACACCATAGGAATTCCCAGCTCCTCCATTCTTTTCCATGGTTTGTGTCGGGACACCATGTCAAATGCTTTTTTGAAGTCCACAAAACAGCAAAAAGCCTCATCCCCTGGAGTATCCCATATTTTCTCAACTAAGTATCTAAGGGTTGCTCTGTGATCAATGGTGGAGTGTTTCGGTCTAAAACCTGCTTGTCCCTTTTCTCTTTTCTCCTTTGTTTCAGCCCATTTACTGATTTTTCGTTCTACCATGCTTCCAAATAGTTTGCTGACAAGGGGATTGATCATGATGGTCCAATAGTTAGAGGGGTTGTTTGTGTCTCTTCTTTTGAAGATCAGAACCACCACACTAGTCGTCCATTTTTTAGGGAAACCCTCCTCATTGGTATTTTTAAGATACGGTTGATATGAGGTGTAAGAAAATCAGCACCCCATTTCAAGTATTCATCTTGGAGCCCATCAATATCCTACGCTTTACCTGCTGCTAGCCTCCTTATGCCTTGAGTGATATCATCACCGTTGAATAGCTCCCATATGTGTTGAGTTATCAGAGTGTCATGTTCTCCTGACTTGCGTTCATACAGCGCTTTGGCATATTCCAGCCATTGATTGCTAGTTATGTTGTTCTCTATTTGCTTCTTTTTATTTATGAGTTCGTTCCAAAACTTCTTAGGGTTGTTTTTCCCAAGATTAATCAGCTCAAGCCTTCTCAAGATCACATATTTTTCCTTCTTCTTTCTTAGCAACTTATTGTACTCCTTAATTTTTTCATTATCCTTTTTCCCTCTTATATTTCTTTTTTCCCTCTTGCATTCATCATCAAACCACGGGTTAGCCGGGAATATATTCTTATTGTCTCTTTTGGGTTTAGATCTTTTACAATCCTCGAGTGCCTTGTTAATGATTGAGACGAGGTTATCTTTGTCCACAAGGTGTTGTTTGGCAGCGTTTGAGTTCCTTTGCTGATTGTTAGATATCCTACTAAGAGAGTTTCTGAAAATTTCCTGATTTTCATATGTCATTAGGATCCTGCCAGTTAGAGGACCTTTTCTTTCCTTTTGTATCTGTTGGACATTTCCTTGCTCTTTTATGTGCGTTGCCAGTTTGAGTGAGATCGGGTTATGGTCTGATTTTAGACCAATTGGGCATTCTCCTATCTCAAACTCCAATATCTTTGAGGCGTAGTTTTGAGAGCAAACGACATAATCCACTACACTTTGCCTGTTGTAAGTTTTGCATCCTAAATTGGGTCATTTCTTCACCCCATTGCAGATGACCATATTATGGAGGCAGCAAATACCTAGTAATTCTGCCTCGAAATGATTGTCCTTGCCTTTGTCGTCCTGCGATGACCTCCCAGAGCTGGGCCCCCTCTTCCTCTAACCATATCAGCTCACTATTTTCTTTGTACCCTCCTTCAAGATTGAGAGTTTGATTGTTTGATGTCCTGACATTAAAATCCCCTATGAGCAGAATTTCTCCTAAGGCGTTGAACGTAGAGATGTCCTTATTGAGCGAGGCAAACAAATTTTCATGGTCTAAGTGCCTCTTCTTATAGAATTTTGATCCTTTAGGGGCAAAATATCATGTTGCCACCCGAATAGAGACCTGATTTTCTGTTATTTTTATCCAGTTATATTGGTTATTTGTATCTTCTCTCTCCATGTTAACAAATCTGCCCCATGTTTCTTTACTCAAGATGGTAATACCTCCATGTCCTTTGCCATTTTCTGTCCTTTCGTTCCATACTGAGATTTTCTTGTAACCCTCAAACTCTGAAACCTTGTAGCTGTCATGTTCATGTGTCTCTGTGAGCAAGATAATATCTTTGCCTCCTGCTATGGGCCCTAACCTAGGTCCTCTCCTCCACGAGTAGCCCCTACAATTCCAGCTAACCACAGTTAAGAATTCCTGGGTGGGCCCGAGTTCCTATTTATCATGCGATATTTTGTTATTAATATGGGCCTTCTTGTTTTGTAGCCACACCCATTTTCCACTTTCCCTTGCTATTTTAACTTAGTTTTCTGTTTATTTCAAAAGAGATGAATACATTTGTCTATTAATAGATTGCATAATCTTGTATTGTGTTCCTTTTTTCATATTCTTATATATATATATAAACATTCTTATATGTTACTTATATCTCTTTTTTTAATAGATTAAACACTACAGGAGATAGCTCCCATACATTATTATAAGGTATAAACAACTTTACATATCATACAGTTGTAATGCCACCTTGGAAAACACACCCAGCCCAAATGTAGGTGCCAGAAACAAATGTACTCTCCAAATATACAACTAACATGTCATCTTGACACCCCTACCCGACTCAGCCATAGGCAACAGAGCAGAATTACCATACATTCCATACACCCATCAATATCTAGTTGTCCTAGAGCCGGTGAGAGATCAAATGCTAGCTCATTAACTCAACTTCCATGTAGATGGACACCATCGTCCCACTCCACCCCCCATTCCTAGTGAGCCATAGCCATGGCATTGAGGACCATTGGACAATTAGTTTTGTGTCCCTGGTGAAGCACCAATGCCACATCAACTCATGGGTCCATCACTACATATTTGGGGCCCAAAAAATTGGGCTTTTCATTTTTATAAATTCATACAAAACTTTGAGGTATTAGTCCACTATTGACTGCAGCTTTAGATAGGCTATCCGCATATATGTTACCCTCCCTATATATGTGATAGTTTATATTCATTCTATTTCATTAGAAATTCTCTAATCGCTTCCACCCATCTTCTTAGCTTCCAGTTTGGGACCTCATTTTTTATTAGTAATGAATCTCCTTCCAGGTGATTTCTTTTGGCTTGCAATTCTAACCTGAGCTCAAGGCCATGAAGAGCAGCTCTGAGTTCAACCTCATTATTCATGGCCTTACCAATACATTCTTTCTTTTCTTTCAAAATTTTCCTTGTGTGATCTCTTGTCACACAACCAATGCCACTTATTCTTGGGTTCCCCAAAGATGCGCCATCAAAATTGACCTTAATCCAACCTTTCTTTGGTTCCTGTTATCTAATATGTCTTTTGATTTACATTCTTCTTTGTGTGTCCTTTGGATTCTCCATACTTGGAATTTTGAAGCTCTTGAACTTCTTAGCCATTTCTCATCCCAACTTTTAAATATCCTCTTCTGTAATGATTTCATATTCGCAGCCTTGTTCACTAACTCCACAATCTATTGTTCAATTTTCTTAATCAAAGTATCCTCAGTCATTTCTTTCCAATAAAATATTTTGTGGTTCCTTTCTTTCCATATTTCCCACATAATCATTGAAGGGGCAATATTCCATATGCTTGAAAATAAGTTCATTCCTCTTTTTTGGGCAACATTAGTAACCAGGTCTGAATGTTTTGGGGCATGGGATTATGGATATCCAATTTTCTCAAAATCCACATCCAACATTTTTGTGAGAATGGGAAATGAAGCATCATATGATCAACATTCTCATCTTCCTGTTTACATAACTCACACCTGCTCGGACCCTCTATGCCAAATTTCTTCAGTCTCTCTCTAGTCAGAATTCGTCTTTGTGCCACCAACTAAGTGTGAAAACCTTGTCTTAAGAAGGCAATTATTATTCCAAAAGAGGTGTATTTTCCAATCTCTTTTCTCCATATCTTTCTCTTTTATTTGGTAACCTAATTTGACATTGTAATTACCTATTTTGGAGCAGCTCCACCTAATTGCATCTTCTTCATCTTTTAGAATTATGACTCTTTCCTACAAAATTTGCTTCATAATTTTTCTTTTCTCCTTAGGGGCATCCAAGTTATCCAAAGGATTCCATATCCACAACTTTATGTCCCCTTCCATTCTTAATATACCATAATTGCCAATATTCATTCCCTATTTCTTGATTTTTTATTCCCTAATTTCCTAGAGATTTTGTTGGGCAACAAGAAGCGAGTGACCATCCCACGAATCCCCACAAAAGGAGGCCTTGATACCATCCCTAATTTCCCATGTCACATGCTTGGAAATGATGTCCCTGTATTCCAAGATAAAGTTCCAAATAGCTGATCCTCTTGGAGGGTCTCTAATGGTGATTATTCTTGAAGGGTCAATTAAATCCAAATATTTCTTTTGATGTATTCTGGCCCATTTTTGCTTTCCGTTGGAAAACATTCCCCAGACAAGTTTTGCACCCATGACCAAATTTATTGTAATTAGTCACCTTATACCTGTCCCTCCTGCATTCTTAGGTTTATTTATCTTCTCCCAAGCCACTAGGGAAAATTTCCTTTGGTCTCCCGATCCGCTCCAAAAGAACCTGCTAAAAAATTTATTAAGAGTTTCCTCAATTGACACTAGTAACTTCATGCAAGATATTCTATATATTAGGAATGAAGAGAAGAGAGCCTTCAACATGATAATTATTCCAGAAAAGGACAACCATTTCCTCTCCATTTTTCCAATCTATTCTTACATGAAACAATCAGGTTTTCCCAATATATGATTTTGTTGGCTCCCCCCAAAAGTAGCATACCCAGGAATCTCCACGAGAAATTAACCACCCACAAGCCAAGTATTTTGGAAATTTCAACTTGTAGACTTAAATGTGTCTTCAAGAAATAGACTTCTAAGTATTCCCCTAGTTTATACTCTATCCTGAAGCCTTACAATATTATTGCAATGTCTTCTTAATTTGTCTTTGAAGCTTCACTAAAGAGCATGGTGACATCAAAAAATTGTTGATGTGTGACAACATTTTCTCCTGCTACAATTTGTATCCCTATCCAGACACCTTCCTCTCTCTTCTTTGTTATGTTTCTTCCAAGAGCCTCAACCATGATGATGAATAGGAAGGAGGAGAGGGGGTCCCCCTGTTTGATTCCCCTTGAGCTGTCAAAGAATCCTTTATCTTCTCCATTGATCATTACTGAGAATCTAACTAAGTCTATGCAACTACCCACCCAATCAACCCAATCAGGTGCAAACCCAAATCTAACTAGTACTTGTCTCAAGAAGGATTTATCCACTAAATCATAAGCATTTAAAATGTTTTTCTTTAGAACCATACTATCTTGTTTGGTCACTCTTGCTATGTGGATTGCATCATGAGCTATGATTATTCCTTCCACGATTGATCTTCCAGGGGAAAAACCACTTTGTTCCTCTAAGATTTCCTTCAAAATTATTTTGAGTATGCTCAAGATAACTTTGGTGATGATCTTGTAGAATATATTGCATAAGGAAATCAATTTGTAATCTTTCATTGAGCCAACATTCTTTTTCTTGGCTATTAGCACCAGGATGGTATAATTCAATGCCCCAAACATTTCCTTCTTTTTCTTGATTCTTAAACAATCAGGCGAACATCATGTCCCACTATATCCCAAAAAGTTTGAAAGAAGGTGGGAATTCCATTTGGCCCTGGGGCCTTATCTGGATGAAGGTTAAAGGTTTCTTTCTCGACTTCATCAAAAGAGATTTCTTTGTAAAGTTGATCATTTTGTTCCTAGTTGACTATCTGGGGTATGTTATCAAGGATTCCTTGCCTAAACTCTTCATTTCCTTCATTAGGTCAATTCATGAGTTCCTTGAAAGATCTTATTTCTTCCTCCTCTACTTCCATAGGGCTTTGTGTGATTGTACCATCATCTCTTGTCATCTCTGTAATTCTATTCTTTTCTAAATTAAGTATGGCCGATCTATGGAAAATTTTGGTATTTCTACCACCCTCTTGCAGCCAAAATTCCCTAGAGAGTTGCTTCCAGTGGCACTCCTCTCTTTCCAGGATCTCTGGTAACTCATCTTTAAGCTCCTTTTCTTTTTTAAATTCTTCTCCTTTCGTTCCATCCTTGATCACTTCCAAGTTCAATTTTTCTAGGTCTTCTTCAATTCTTTCTTTTTCTTTATGTATGTTTTTGAAATGTTCAACATTCCACTTTTTTTTTGACATTTTGAAGTTTCTGATTGAGTAAGTACAAACGATTTTTTACCTGGGGTGGGACTTCTTTCCACCAAAGTTCTATTTTCTCCTGCAAAGATGCATCCCTCAACCACATTTTTTGAATATGAAAGGGGTCTTTCCCTTAGTGGGCTCAGGAATGAAGGTCAAGGAGACCGGAAAATGATCAGATCTAGAAAAGGGATGATTGTTTCCTCATAGCTTTACTCCCAAGTGATCCATTCTTCACTCAACAAAAATATGTTTGAACATTATGCGATGCTAGTGAAACCATCCCTTCCATTGGTCCAAGTGTATATTCCATTTTTGGTGGGAATATCCTTTAGTCCTTTGGTATCTATAAAAGCCTAAAAGTCTTTTTGGATTTGTGCCATTATCTATAATCCACCACTCTTCTCTTGGTTTCTTAGTGTGGCATTGTTCAATCACCTCCCAATATAATCTTTTCTCCCCTTTGATTTTGAACCCAATTTGAAGTCATTCTCTAGAGATCTCTTTTATCAATTGTTGTTATAGGTCCATATATGTTGATGACATAGAAAGTTGTCTTCCTCCCTATCCACCTGCATATTACCACCTACCAATTGTGCTAGTTATACAATAATTTTCCATCAATTCCATAGGACACCAATTTCCCCAGAAGGCCCTCTTGCCTCCTTAAGACATCCATTCATTTGCTTCCACCCTTGCAATTTTCTCAACCCCTCATCACAGTTCCATTTTTTCCTATAGCAGTATTATATCAACTTTGCTTGTTCTAGCTAATTCTTGATTAAGCACCATTTATCAGGGGCATTGCAGCCCCTGACATTCCATGTTATGATTTTCATTGGCTCTCCAAAATTGGAATTTCTTTCCCATTCCTGAGTTCCTTGCTATTGTTTATTTTCATTTGTCTTTTGGAAATTGTCATAACTTCTATTCTTTTCTTGATTGTCTTTGGTCCTTTATTCCCAAAATTAGGTTTAGTAATTGTTGACTATGATTTCTCTATGGTCCTTTCCTCCATCATCTTGATTTTCCTCCCTATCTGCTACAAGGTCTTCTTTTCCATCAAATCTATTTTCTAGTAGTTCCTCCAAATCTTCCTCTATGACATATTCAGGAGGATGGTGAGTTCTTTCTACCCCTGAATCCTCCTTTTTTTATTTTCTTTCTTCCTAGCTTCCTCTGTCTGGTCTTGAGGGTTAATTGCAATTTCTATGTCATTTCTTTCTTTGGATTCCTCTATCTGGGCCTTTCCTAGCTCGGTATCATCTCACACCTTGTTTATTTCCCACATTCCACTCTATCAATTCCACCTCACGGAGTTGGACTATATACTACATCACTTTGTTCTTTCCGTACAAGTGCAATTGTATCCTTTGGTTCCAGGTCCTTACTTTGACTTGTGATGATCAAATCTTCTTCTAATCCAACACTGACTTCCATCAAATTATTGAAAAAAGACTCTATATCCTCCTTTGTCCTTATTTGTGGATAAGTTGGCATCTCTATCTTGGTTGAGTCCTTATTCTCTTCCTCATACCTCATATTTTGATTATCTCTGGTTTTCCCTATCCAATCCTCTTCTTCCAAACCTCAATATTTTGGATAAGTGGTTCTCTTCTTAAATTTGAATTGTCCTTCCAACCCAAGAAATCTACCCTCTTGTGTTCTTCTGAGTAGCAATTAGGGAAAATGTCAAGTTCATCTTCTCTTTGCACATCTTGTCTCCATTCTCCACTTCTAGATTTGATTTTAATATTTTTTGGTATCTCCCTTCGAGCTACTTTGGTGATGCAAAGTCTCACATACATGCCAAACTCTCTTTTTGATCTCTCTTTCTCAAATTTACTAACTTTTCCCAAATTATTCCCTAGTCCATTTAGATTTTCATCTCCCCAGAACTTCGTTGAAAAGTTATATAGTCAAAACCATGCTTTCTTAGACTCATCTTTGTGTGCCCATGGGTCAAAAATGGGTCTTCATTCCTCAATTTTTAGATCTTTTCCTTTCCAGGTATAGGGCCCATTGTCCCTAACCTATTCCCTTACCCAATTTGTGGGAAAAAAATAAAAGAATTTATCCATTGGCCAGTGAGTTAGCTTCCACTTCCAATTCCCATTCAGATTCACACCATGTTATGAGTTCCTCCTAATCAATCCATCCCCCATCCCATTTTGCAAAAAGCCTTACATTCTTTAAGTTTTCCATTCTAGTGTCTATATGTTCATCAATTAAGGGAATAAAAAAGGAATGGATTCATCAAGCACACCCATGAGAATGAAACACTTCTCCTCCATGTGCTTCTTTGGAATCCATTGCCTACTTGTCCTTTGGGGAATCTTTCTCTTGTCCCTCTAATTTTTCAGATTCCTTTACCTTATTTTGCCTAAAACGCCTATTCCCACTCCTACTTCTTCTGTTTTCCTTTTGAACATCTAGATTTTTTTCTGCTCGATAAAATTTGTGGCCTAGAGGGGCCTAATTTGATTGAAAGTCCCTAGTGTTTCTTTCATGATCCAATTTTCTCATGATCCACGGTGGCTCCCATTGACTTGCAGGGTCTCTCCGAAACCCAAGGATGTAGTGTCTATTATGGATATGAGATCTAGCTACTATGTTGGCCTGGTTTGAATAACTAGGCATATTCTAGACCTAGGGGGCATCTGTTTGTGATTTGTTAAACGATAATGGCTCCTTTGGGGATGGAATAGGCTATTCCTCATCAGCCCAAGCTCCCACCCCCTGAATTGATCCAGGTTTTCAAACTTTGGAGGAAATGCCAGGGATCTATTTTCATCTACCCAGGTTCCATCATGAAAGACAATTTATGAAATCCATGTGTATCCATCTTCCATTCCCAACCTTCCGTTCTTAAACTCTCCTTGCCTGTGGTTTTGGATCCCTTTCCCAAATTCAATCTGGGCAACAAGATTAATCAAATGGTTTGCATATTTGAGTGCATTTCCTTCTCTACTCCTCTCTTCTCTCACCCTATCCACTCTTGTACATTTTCTCCCATTCACATTCCTGCCTTCGCTCGTCATTTTTCGTCCTAATTAAAAAAATATGATTATCATATATTACTTATATCTTATTTATACATACACATATTGTTTAAAAAATAAGTATTTATATAGAAACTACTTCTATTGTTGAAACATGTCATAAAATATAGTTGATAATTAGCATATCTTTTTTAAGAAAAAAATCATGTGGAAGACTTGTATTTTTTAAAAAGGTAACGATACATAAATGTAATAGGGTTTTGTCTATTTTAAAAAATGTTATGCAATAAGCATGGTGAGAAGACATGGTTTTTTATTCTAATAGATATGTTAGATTATTGTAGTGGCCTTTAATAAATATTTATTACTATTATTATATCTTGGAAAGGATATCTCTTGACCTTTTTTACATAGAGCTTTTATTGTTTTTAGTTTGATTGTTATTTTATAAAAAAATACTTTGATTGTTTGATTGATTTTTTTTAGTTTTTAATGTGTGTGGGGGGGATGTATATTATTCATCTTTTATTTTGTCTTGATTTGATTTGATTTGATAATTTTTGTTTATTTTTTAAATATATCAATTGCTTTTAATTTAATTATTTATTTTGAATTTTTATAAACAATAATCAGTAATGGTTGATTGTTATAGTTAACTTACTACAATGAAAAAAATACTAAGCAAAAGATTTTTAAATTTATTTTCTTATGTTAAATATCAAAAAGATAAATTATATA
>MU226980.1:1410859-1421172 GCA_018584345.1 Thuja plicata | reverse complement strand
CACTTTTGATGTGCATATTAACAATTGTACATGATTCAAGATTGAGAAAGATTTTTATTATTGTATTGTCAATGAATGACATTTCATGCAATAGTGATGGTCATTGAAATATGTTTTAAAAATAAAATAAAAAAATAAAAAGCAATCTGATTATATAAGATGTTAGCATCTAAGGAGTTGTCATCCAACAATGATTTCAACATATTAACAATCCTGCATCTTCTTTATGAAAACCATCGCTTCAACTACAATGACTGCTTTATCACACTTGCTAATCTCTCCTAGAAGTGTTTTTGAATGAAGTCATTTTTCAACCAACACTATTGTAATCTCCTAGAAGCATGGTCATGTAAGTCAGAAGGAAACAAAAGATCCAATAACATATTAGTTTGAGCAGTCCATACTTAAAATGATTCTCCTATGTAAAATTATTGCATATGAATGATTTATTTCATATTTACTTCAAATTTTGTACATGCATTACTTTTTTTACAGGGATTTATCCAACCTCTTTATCTCTCTATTATTCACATAACTCTTTAAAATTATAATGAAATTTAATCCTCAAATTACTTAAATTTATATCCAATATTACTTTTATCTACATTGATAATAAAAATTTATAAATATTCAGAAAACAACACACAATTTATTTTTCAAGCAAAATATTGAAAAACCAACACAAATTATTCTAGAAACATACACCCACATATACATATATTATTTAACAAATATTAGCAAATTATATATAGTAATATATTGACATGATATAATTTTTTATATCAATTTACAAAAATGAAAAAATAAAAAGTCTAATAATAAATGTTTCAACTTGTGAAGCATAATAAATAAGAGATAATAGCAAGTAGCATAATTATTAAAATGTATGCGATTTCTTAAATTAATATTTTACAATGACACTCATAATAAGTATTTCTAATATTTTAGATATTTATATTTTGTATTATAGAAAAGTTATTGACTTATGAATTATTATAAAAAAATCTCTTTTCTTTTATGGAGGGTTTTTTCATTCACAAAGTCATTTTAGATATCTGATACGAGAGCACAAGCCTTAGACTGAAACCTCTTTGCCTACAAGCCAAGGGTAGAGGAGTATTCATTCCACCAAATTCGCTTGGGGTGCAATCTCGCCCTCATCCCTTATGATGTCAAAGCCTTTCACTTAGCAAGACTTGATCCCCAGTGAGCTCATTAAGAACCTTTCAACTTCATTAGTAGACCAATGGCCCATTAGCAAAATCAATCTTTTAATTTAATACTTCTTGAAATAAATAATATTTCAAATATTTCTCCCTACAAATACTTTTAATTGGTTTAAAATATGAATAATATTAATTAATTAAAAATATTCATAGTATCAATGGACCCTTAGTCTACTGGGGAAGTTGAATGACTCCAAATGAGCCCACCAAGGATCAAGTCTTGTTGAGTGCAAGGCTCTGACATCATAAGGGATGAGGTCGGGATTGTGCCCTGGGCGATAGGCAAAATGGATACCCTTCAGTCCTTGGCTCTTAGTTGAAGATGTTTTAGCCCACAAACTTGTTCTTCCATTTCAAGTAGCTAAAATTACTTTGTAAAGATCCTTGCTAGACTCGCAAGCTTCACTCTCACGATTGAACTTCCACATAAAAAAAATTATTCATTGCAAAAATAAAGCTTAATAAGACTAGTATTGTCATGTGATATTTAAGTTGTAATATTGTTCTTGAAGATTCAAACCACTCATATTGGAAATGAGACCCCCAATCAAAAGCTTTTACCGTTTTAAACAAATAAATAAATAGAATAATGTACTTAGGAGAGATACAACTTGAAGTACTTAATTATTAGAAATAAATAATAAAAATGCCACGTGATATTTATATTTCAGATTATTCGCGAGCGGATAATGTTGCGAGTGTTTTTGCTTTCCGTTTCAACGCGGCTGGGGCGCTGCTTGCGTGTTTATGCTGTATGACGGTGCATCATAAATTTCTATATAAACATTGCCTGGCTCTTCATATAAATTTCCCATCTCATATTGGGTGCCTCTCATTTTTCTTTTTCGCCCCACAACATTTTTCTGTCAACCAAAAAATTTCCCGTCTCTTGCCTGATTCACTAATTTCTGTATAAAATAAGCTCTCGATTATTATAAGCTTTCCTTAATACTTGAAGAATTCGATTTGGGTGTGGTATATCAAGAGCGACCCGTAATGGGTAACGTCCTGCGATGGCTTGTGAAGACGGAGCGCCGCCGACGGGTAAAAGTAATGAAAGTCGACGGAACAGTGATGAAACTGTCGACTCCCGTTTCTGTTAAGGAAATTGTAGGCTATCATCCAGGTCACGGAGTTTTTGATGCGGATGCCGTTCGTCGACTGGGGATTCACATTCGACCTCTTCCAGAAAGAACGGAGCTTCATGGCGGCCGCCTTTACTTTCTCCTTCCTCTTCCTCTTCCTCAACAACCAAAGCCTTTTGCCAGGGCCTCTTCCGACAAGACTCTCACGGCGGCTTCGAGACTCCGTCAGTTGCAGCTCTCTCGCAGAGCCTTCTCTGACAGAGATTTGACGAAGCCAGACTTTGACAGAGGCGTGCAGATTGTTTCTTCGGCAGATGACGGATCCAAAGTGCGGGTGAAGCTTCGTCTTCGCAAAGAGGAGCTTGAAAAGTTTCTGTCTGGAGACGGAAAGTCTGTGGTCGAAGAGCTCGTTGCTCCAGCCGTCGAGCAGGCGAGGAAACAGAAGCCCGAGGGTTCGTTCTCGCGACCTCTCAGTTTTGGCTGGAAACCTAGCTTGGACATAATCGCTGAATCCAAAACCCCAACTCCTGTAAGTTATTTTCCTCGGATCATTTAGGTTTGCTGTTTACTTGTTTTCCTTTACGATCGTAACAGGATTTCTCCTTTTCCGTATCTGATTCTCTCAAACTTTACGTTTTCTCCTTTTCCATATCTGAAACTTTACGATTTCTCCTTTTCCGTGTCTGATTGTCTCAAAACTTTACGATTTGCGGTTTACTTCTCTTTCTTTACGATCGTAACAGGATTTCTCCCTTACCGTATCTGATTCTCTCAAATTTTACGATTTGCTTTGCAGGATTCTTCCGTGCACTCGTGATTTCTTATAATCTGTAGATATCATGTAGGTTCAGATGTATATGTACATTTTCAGCAGAGGCCCTCAACGGAATTCAGTTTTTTAGCATATTAGTTTTCAGCAGAGGCCCTCAACGGAATTCAGTTTTTTTAGCATATTAGTTAGTGGAGAATATATGTACAGTTCTGATTGTATTATTAAATCTCTGAGAAATCCCACGTAGGATTTGTCTGCAATGAATTCCATGATTGCACAGTAATCTGAACAGAGGGATTTGCTCGACACGTGGAAGAAGGAGAATTTGATCTGCTTACCTGTACACGACATCTGTCACTGTAAAGTGACGTTTTAACTAGTTAATGTAAATATAGAAATAATCATTTTCTATTTGCCCTTTATTTGCGTTTTCTTTTGCCTTTGTCGCTTTAGCTTTGCCGGCCTGCTATAATATTTGGTAAACAACCCAAGGGCGTGGCGGGAACGCGAAAACATCTGGCGATCCTTACAACGTAGAGGGACCCGGTTTTAAGAAACTCATGTCCCTTGTAATTTTGAAATGGAGTTTGTTCTTCTTTGAGTTTGTGAGTTCATGAAGAGTTTGGGAATGGATTGAATAAATGTATAAAAATTAATTAATAATGGGTTTAGATGTAATTGAAGAAGTTATTGACATGGTATCATCATAAAATAATAATACAAATCTTAGGTAAGAATATAGAACGTATTAGAATGTTCTTTTTTTTAAATTTTTTTGATTGAGATAATATCTAAGATTCTTTGAATTATGTGATATTAAACATTGGGTAAATCTTTGACTCTTCCACCTCTTGCTAATGCTACAAAATGTCCTTGTAAATTATGGTCGATATAAAGTATATAAGCAATGATTTCATATTTAGAAGTTAATCGTACTTTGGTGACTTTGCATAAGGCAGAGTTTAGTTTTTTAGGGTGATAGTGGAAAAGTTGACAAAAATGTTACTTTTACTGTCACTATACAAAACCATACATGAAAATTTCAGCTCATACGAAAGAGTTAAAAATTAATAAGTTTAAATGTTAATTTTGAAAATCAAATATAAATAATAGGTTTATTTAGTTGTCGTTTGAATGCTAGATTGTAGAAGTTGAAGATGCATAGAATAGATTTGTTCATGTCCAAAAACTAATGTCTTTGATTTGTTCATATTTTCAAATTAGAACAAATAGGAATTTTTTGTGGGTCTATCTTGAGTGGCTTAGGGCTAGTCCCAAGCAATGTGGATTTGTCTTCTAAGTCATGGATCTATGCTGACAAACAAAAGACTTGTGCAACCTAATTTGCTATGATCTATAGTATCTAAAAATGCATAAGAATAATGGTATCCTGAAATATCTTTAGGGAAGTTGTCAAATTTCTACGGGAAGTTATCTGAGGCCAACCCCCTCGTTGGACTAGTTTAATGGCTTTGGATGAATGCTAAAAGACACCATAAATAAGCATGTGCAAATGGATTATATGCACACATAATGGTTCCCTCTTATGCTCTAAATCAAAATTTCCTAGAATAATTTCTCTTTGGTAATTGAATGTTCCTTGTTATTCCCTGCATATATGTAACTACACGAATAGTTATATTTCACTTGCCACATTAGCAATAAGTCAAGCAAATCTATATTAAGATAGTGCCTAATGACTCATAACAAAGGATAAAAGTTGATAATTTTGAATTTGGGGTCCATCGTGACTAGCTTTAGATTGACCTTAACCATCCTAAGATTGATTAGGATAGGGAAAGAATAATCTTAGGATTAGAGATAGATGCATAGGCGTTTGGGTTGATAATGAGTAGAATGCATGGGAATAGGCACAAATGGGGCTAGGATAAGGTTGAATATATGAAAATATGTTTAAGTGGGATTAGATGGCAATAGATAAGGATTAGAAAATTAACCAGAAATCAACAAAAGAGTGTACTACTTGTCAATATGTAATTGTATTAAGTCATTACATTAAAATGGACCCCAAACAAAGGGAATTCACATGGACATATACTTCGCAATTACATTTTGCACCCAATTTAAAGTGCATATGACTAGCAAGAATATGTATTCCAAAGTATATAATCATTTTTAATCAACATGTATTTGAACGTTTTCAGTCAACATGAAAAGTAAAGATACATATGTAATGTATCAAGTTAGAATTTTTTAAAGATTATTTTAAATAAAAAATTATGAAAAATTTGAGTCATATTTTTCATATTCAAGTCCTTGTGAAAATTGATTTCAATAATAAGTTGAGACACCCATAAAGAATTGGCAATTCTTTACTAAATTACACACATGATTTTAACCCAACTTGCACATAAACTCCAAAACTTCTTAAATCTATTTAAATATGAGAAAATGCATGCAAATAAGCTGCTACACCAACAACTCCATAATGAGCATTCGTAATAACCTCTAGAGATTATATCTACCCAAAATTGTAATTTATACAACCTATAAACGCTAAAAAGATCCAAATTGAAAGATGAATTTCTCCACATATGGGGTTGACCAAAACACATTTGAACTACAATATATTCAATTCACACATATACAACAAAAATGTACAATTCTACAACAACAAACCAAACTCCAAGGAACCCTACACCAAATTGGAAACACAATCAATCACACACTCCATGAAAAGAGCTCTCCAACTATGCCTACAAACGTAAAAACAAATGACACAAAAATTTCAAAAGCTGCAACTTTTTAATCTCTAATACAACTCTAGCTCATGAAATTTCCATCAAGAACCAATGAGATTCCATCCTCCAATTCTAGCAGCCCATGAGTTTTTGTCCATTGGTAATGAATCTACTATGGGTTCTCATCCACAGAACATGCTTGAGCAGAAAGTGCTCAGGAAAGTATAATGATGTGATGTAAGAATTGATGACATTAATTTTGCCATTAGTACACTTAGTGAAAAACATTGACAGAGATCATCGGTACAAGCACTACCGACGGACTACAAGCATTACCAGCAGACACCGAGCATACCCGATAGAACAAAAAGATCACAAGAAAATGCTAAGTATGAAATTGACCGACGAACACTGACAAGTGTTGCACCGACGAAGTGAACATGACATCATCGATGGGTCAATAACACAACATGAAGATCATCACCGACGATACAAGTTTTGAGAACAAAACTGACGGAGCAGAAAAAGCATACCCGACGAACAATTCAAGAAAGGAACACCAACGACAAAGAAAACTGACCGTCAGAACCGACAGTCAGTTAGAGAACCAACAAAAAGTGGATCTGAGTTTTACACGTCAGATAAAGCATTGTAATTCTATTTATATAGTTTTAATTTGTTTTAAATCATAACTTGAGGGTCAAGCAAGCTTTATGTAAATGTTTTAAAGCATCCTAATGGATCAAAAACATATCTAACTAAAGATCAAGGTCAAGTTGTAAACCTTGGATCTCGAGTTAACTTGCAAAGTGTGAATCAAGAATAGAGCTAAAATCTAGTATAAATAAATGATCAATCAATTTTGAATTATGAATTCGTTGTTGTTGATAGCCACGAAGATTGTCTAAGGAGCAGAAGGCAGAATTCATGCAAAGTTCAAAAACAGATCACATCAGTTATCAAGAACACATAGAGGCTACCGACGAACAGACAAAGGTATTATTCAATCATGGAAAGATGATTACTCATACATAGGAAGCTTTATTGGATCTGTTATCAGCAATTGGAGATTGCATACATCATCAGATCAAAGACTTATGTAGTTGCATTCTAACAAGTGTATCACATCTAAAATCCTTTTGTAGAAGGTGGACTTAACCGTTCTTTACAAATCTCTTAACAGAGTGCACACTTAACAGTGTTGCTAAAGCTTCAAATGAAGTAGATCCTAACAGGGTAGGTCATCAGAAGTGACCAATTGTAAGCCTTAACTGACCCCTTCTTATCTGCAGATAGTGAAGTCTTGTGGGTAACAATCCCCACCGTAGTTTTTACTTCCTAACATGAGTTTTCTGTGATATCATATCTTGTGTCATGTGTTATCTATTTTCATGAAGGTTTCTTTTATGGTTACACATTAAAGAACTTATGATATGATTGCATATACATAAAGAAAGATGAATAGTTAGATAAGATAATTTACAAAATGATGATTAAGGGTTAATAAGCTAACCAAGAAAATTTTTAGAATTTCTAATTCACCCCTCCCCTCTCAGTACATCATTCTAATATAATTCCAACAATTGGTATCAGAGCTAAGTCTCTTTCTTGAAAAGTTTAAAACTTAAGAGAAAATATCAAAGCAATGGAAAAGTACAGACTGGACATGACTATTGAGAATGAGCAGCTATAGATGCAGATAAATTATGAGCAGTATAAAGAGGCAAGAATCAAGTTAAGAAAAATTCTTGATGAAAGAAAGATTATGGCAATTAGGCTGAATGAGAAAGACTACAAAGAATTAGAAATACAAGATTAATTTGATACAGCAGAATCATCAACGAGCAAAGCTTCAGATGCATCAGTAGAAGAAATCACAAGTCTACAAGAGGTCAATCTACATCTAATAGATCAAATCAAGATGCTGCAAATCGGTCAATAAACTCAAATGGTGAAAATGATTGATGTCATGAATGATGCAAGAAAAGCTGAAAATGAAAGAACACTAGCGATTGATGATAGGAGGAAAATAACAGAGAAGCTACAAGAGAAAGAATCAAAGATTCAAAGACTAACTGAGCATCACCATGAGGTTACCAACCAGATTATTCTTATGAGTCAATAAGCAAAAAAACTAAATACAAAACTCATTGAAAGAATATAGATTATCGGTGAGCAAAGAGAAGAGAATGAAAAATTGAAGCATGAAATCAAAATCCAGAATCAACACAACAAATTGATCAGAAAGGCTGAAGAAAGCAACAAAAGGATGGAAGATTTTCTTGATGGACAGATAAGAGTCAACAACTAAATAGGATTAGGGTACAACGAGAATGGTGAATCTTCTAATCAACTAGAGAAAAGGAATGCTTTCACAACCGCAAGATCCAAGTAGCTGTCATGCAATCACTGTGGAAAACCCGACCACACCTCAAACATCTGCAGAAGCAAAATGAAAGGTATTTCTCAAGCACAATCTACTTTCATTGGTAATTGTTATAAATGTCAAAAGAAAGGACACAGGGCATATGAATGCAGATCCAAAGTGACAAATCCAAAGAGGAAAACCTACATGGACAAGTACTGTCCTACCTGCAAGATGAATGGGCATACACATGAAGAGTGCTGGAAAAAGAACAACAAGGGCTGGACACCAAAAGAAACTGATAATAGCCACAAACCAGCAAGAGTAGGTAACTCATATGATTGAGAAAGAGACATACTAAAACAACTTGTTTCTGAGGTGAAACTTGAACAAAATGCTACAGTTAAGGAACAAATAGTTGTTCTTACCGACGCAATCATAGACCAGAATATAGATACAGAACAAGCTATGGAAGAACAAGCAGAGAAGAAGTATCAATACAAGTTAATTGATAAAATCATCCAAGAAGTGGCACTGAACAAGGTAAAGCTCTCTGAACTAACTGATCAATTATAGCCAATGATGGCTGAGGCAATTACCTTAGTTCAAAAGATGTGCATGCTTGAAAAGTTTACAAAGGAAAATAGTGACAAGTTAGCATATATAGATTCTAATGTCACAGCGAGTGCACAAAGCCTAACCTCAAATGCAGATAGTATCAAGGTGCGTCATGACAAGGTCATTGAGGCTAACAGGCTAAGGCAAGAAATATGGGATGCTGAAACACAACTAAGAGGTGAGAATACAGAGCTACAGACACACATATTGCCTAATCTTACTGTTCTATAGCAGCATATTTCTGAAGCAAGAAACCTTATTGCAACCCCAGAGATGTCTGTAGTAGACAGTATCTATGATATACATGTAAGGATATCACTTGAGAAAATGGCTCTAGAAATGCTGAAAGAAAAATGGGAAAAGATGATGGAGGAGATCAAGTCCTCTCATTCCCATCTTTTTGACAAGATGTAAGTACCTTTGCCTTTATTATCAAAAAAGGAGGAATAGAAAGGAAATGTATATTGTATGTACAGGAGGAACATATATGTAAAATATAGCTATGTACAATATATCAAAAAAAGGGGAAAATAAAAGTACATAAGGATATGTATATATGCTTACACTTACTGGCATATACATAGGAGGAGTCATTCAAATGACTAAGGAAGAAGTATACAAAGGTATATATACTAATACAGTCAGTATGTTGCACATATCATATTTTTGATACTAATGTCAAAGGGGGAGATTGATGACATTAATTTTTCCATTAGTACACTTAGTGTAAAAGATTGATAGAGATCATCGGTACACGCACTACCGGCAGACTACAAGCATTACCGACAGACAACGAGCATACCCGACAGAACAAAAAAATCATGAGAAAATGCTAAGTATGAAATTGACCGACGAACACTGACAAGTGTTGCACCAATGAAGTGAACATGACATCACTGTTGTGTCAATAACACAACATGAAGATCATCACCGATGATACAAGTTTTAAGAACAAAACCAACAGAGTAGAAAAAGCATACCCGACGAACAGTTCAAGAAAGGAACACCGACGACAAAGAAAACCGACAGTCAGTTAGAGAACCCACAAAAAGTGGATCTGAGTTTTACACGTCAGATAAAGCATTGTAATTCTATTTATAGAGTTTTAATTTGTTTTAAATCATAAATTAAGGGTCAAGCAAGCTTTATGTAAATGTTTTAAAGCATCCCAATGGATCAAAAACATATCTAACTAAAGATCAAGGTCAAGTTGTAAACCTTGGATCTAGAGTTAACTTGTGAAGCGTGAATCAAGAATAGAGCTAAAATCTAGTATAAATAGATGTTCAATCAATTGTGAATTATGAATTCATTGTTGTTGATAGCCACGAAGAGAATCTAAGGAGCAGAAGGAAGAATTCATGCAAAGTTCAGAAACATATCACATCAGTTATCAATAACACACAGAGGCTACCGACGAACAGATAAAGGTATTATTCAATCATGGAAAGATGATTACTCATACATAGGAAGCTTTATTGGATCTGTTATCAGCAATTGGAGATTGCATACATCATCAGATCAAAGACTTATGTAGTTGCATTC
>MU226980.1:1368777-1381176 GCA_018584345.1 Thuja plicata | reverse complement strand
AATTTTTTGCAATTTAGAATTCTGTGATGAACTTTGGAAACACTGTAAACTAAGCAGAATATCTCTTTTTCTGAAAACTTAGCAACTTGGCTCTGAAAACTGAAAGCACGATGAATGATAATGAAAGAACCATCAACTCCTTATAGCCATCATTCAGAATACACAGCTCATAATTTGGAAACATCAGTTCTGCCATTAATTCGACATGCTATAAATTTGAACAGAAAACCTAGCCGTAGTTGCATGAAGTTGATAGGAAATCAAATTTTCAATAATGAATCCTCGGAACAGTCATATAACATTTAAAAGAGCTGACATGTCACACTGTGATTCATTATCTATCTTACATCTCAGCTACTCTTTTTGCACAGTGATCAAAATGCGAGTCTGTGATTGGTTGCTGAGCAATTTACACTGTCACATCAAAAAAACTGCCGCCGCTTTTAGATTTTGTGAATCGGGTGACTGCGTGACTGCATTAAGTCTATTTGTCATGGGCCTCTGTCACTAACCATGGTTCCATCTCAAGACTTGGCGATAATGCAGTTTCTTACCTTTGGCTGACCCAAGTTACAATCTGGCGATCATGCGACCCAATTGAAATCATAGTCGTGCATAGTTAACAATAACTCATCATTCATTCTGAGACCTTACGACTAACCGTTACCGTTAACCTTCTCAGTTATCTCCTTGTCACCAAATGTTTTTATTCTATTTCAAGACTATGCGACAATGCTTAGTCGCCCAATCACGGAATCAAGTCCTGAGCATTTAATTTTACCTTAACAAGTTATAAGCGCCCCCTTTTTGCTTCTGACGACTGTGCAACATACCTTAATCACTAAGTCAGGAGGACTTTTCTCTTGGGGCAATTTTTTTCTCAGACTTTGTGACCACTGTCAGATCCTCTTATTCCTTCATCCTATAGTCATCGCTTAATTGCTATATGCTTGTACATACCCTTAAATGTTTCTCAGACACTGCGACTGAAGGGAAAGTACTTAGTCTTGTTGTTGCTGAGTGCATTTTCTGCTTCTGGTGACCATGCAATAATCCTTTAACATCCATTCACCTTATGACAGATGTCACTCAATCATAGGTTCACTTACTACATACTGGAGACTGAGTCAACATCTAGTTCTGGCGACATCCCGAATATACTTTACTGCAAACCACAGACGGTCAGTTGCGAAGTCTGAGTTAAAATCCCTTAACCGTTGTTCTATTCTGAGACCCCACGACTGAAGGCTTCGCTTAACTGTTAACTTTGACCTATTTGGCGATAACGTGACAAAAGGTAATCGCGAAGTCTGAAGACATTTTCATAACTGTTAAAAATCTCCTGCGATCACCCGACTAAGCAGTGGGTCGCTTCTTTATAAAGCTTTATAACATAACTATCTTGTGACTACCCAACATGAAAAGGATCGCTGAGTCTCAGAAGGCTAAAGGAATATTCTGATTTTGAACGAGACCACGTGACATAAGAAAAATGCCAAGTCGGGAAGACAATTGGAATATTCAGCTGGGGTAACACGACGAGGTGACTTGAATTAAAACACATGCCTTAAGTGAATGGAAAAGTAACGTTGAAATAGAACAACATGACTTAGGGTTTAATTTCATCGTTTAACACTTGGAAGACTAAGGGTTTTCAGGGTTTTTACAAATTGAGCAAGGTTTAGACTTGAAAACCTAAAACTTGACATGGGTAAGGGCATAATGAACAAGAGATAACAGAAATGAGCACATCAAAATACAGAGAGTAGGACAAGGAACCAAGAAAACTGCCAAAATAGGAAATACAACCAACACGCCTGATTGCCAGGTTTTCACCACTTGGAAAGATTTTTTTCTTTCTTTTGTGCTACCAAGATGCCTATTTTACCAGGGCTCATCAAGGCACTTTTCTCTTCTTTTTCAATGTTTTTGCTATTTTTGCTCTTTTGAATATTTTTTGTAGTATCAAGGCACCTGTTTACCAGGTTTTCACCAAGGATACCCATTTTGTAAGACTTTTTCCACTATTTTTGGATTTCTTCAGGATTAATTTTCTGAATGTTTTTGGTATTTTGCAAGAAATTTTTGCTGTATAGGCTCTGCTCGCCAAACATTAGGCGTAGAACCGCTTCAAAGGTAGAGTGTTGATAGGATCTAGAAGAACATCTCCCTTAGGTGTAGCTAATTGATAAGCTCCATTCCCAAAAGTAGCAGTGATAACATAAGGTCATAGCCAGTTAGGTTCAAACTTTCCTTTCTGCTCCCTGTTAGGCTGGTTCTTAGGATTCTCTTTGAGGACAAGATCTCCTACTTCAAATTTGCATGGTTTGACCTTTTTATTGTACCCTTTGGACATACGTGCTTGATACACTTTGAGGTGATCGAACGCTTGTTGTCTGCACTCATCTAGTAGGTTTAGTGAATTTATCCTATCGATGCGGTATTTCTCATTAGTAACCAGTCCTTGTAAAGATATCCGCAAAGATGGGATTTCAAACTCAATAGGTAGTACTACCTCAGTTCCATAGACTAGAGAAAATGGCGTGGCTCCAGTAGGTGTTCTTATGCTTGTTCTGTAGGCCCATAGTGCCAGATTCAGTTGTAGATGCCAGTCTCTGCCAGACTTGCTTACAGTTCTGTGTAGAATCTTGAGAATATTCTTGTTTGATGCCTCAGCCTATCCATTACCTTGAGGATAATATATTGAGGAGCAATGTTGAGTAATATGAAATTGTTCACAAAGGTCATCAATGTCTTGATTTTTAAATTGGCCCCCATTGTCTATCACAATTGAAGAGGGTATCCCATATCTACAAATAATGTAGTTTAGAATGAACATAGCCACATGTTTTCCAGTGGTTTTGATTAGCGGCACAACTTCAACCCACTTCATGAAATACTCAGTGGCCGTAATGATAAACTTGTGTCCATTTGAAGAGTTGGGATATATTTGTCCAACCAAGTCAAAGGGCCATTGTTGAAATGGCCAATGTGTTATGAAAGGTATAAGTTCTTTGGCAGGAGGATGAATAAGGTTTCCATATGTCTGGCATTTAAGACATGCTTTTGAAAATTGAATAGCATCTTTCTCCATGGTAGGCCAATAATAGCCTACTTTGAGCAGTTTCTTAGCTAATGAAAAGTCGTTCGAGTGTGATCCACATACACCTTCATGGACATCTTTTAATGCTAGATCGGGCTCTTTGAGTTCTAAACACCGAAGAAGTGTACCATTGAGACTGCGTCGATATAGGTTGTTAGTTATGAGGACGTAACACAATGTTGTCCTAATCAGGTATCTTTTCTCATTTCTAGATAGATTGGCGAGAATGGTTTGGTCAGAAAGGTACATAATGATACTGGCATACTGAGATTGATCTGGGGTATTCAAGGCACATATTACCTGGTATTCAGGGTTAGCAAAGGTAGGATAGGATATTTATTCCACCAAGAAGTCATAGCAGAATTGATGCTCCTCTAGTTTTAACATGGATGCCAAGGTAGCCGTAGCATCTGCAGCCTTGTTCTCTGATCTTGGTATCTGCTGGAAGGTGACAAAGACAAAGTACTTCTTCATATAATCAACTAGTTGTTTGTAGGGCATCAAATTTTCATCTTTTGTTTGATACTCCCCATTGTTTTGATAGATAATTAGTTGGGAGTCACCATACACGTGTAACTCTATGATCTTCCATTCCATGGCTAGCTTGAGGCCATTGACCAATGCTTCATATTCTGAGATATTGTTGGTGCATGGAAACATCAATTTGTAAGATTTGGGAATCTTGTATCCTTGTGGAGTTATGAAGAGAACCCCTGCTCCAGATCTTTGTTGAGTGAATGAACCATCAAAGTACATCTTCCATGAATGTTTAGTGAGATGCATGATTGTTTCATCAGGAAACTCAATTAATAACGGTTCATCATCCTGGAGTGGTGAATCAGCCAATTGATCTGCAATTACCTATCCTTTGATAGCTCTCCATTCTACATATTCAATGTCAAACTCACTTAGAATTAGGACCCATTTTGCCAAATGTCCTGTTAATGTTGTTCTACTCAAAAGATACTTTAGAGGATCAATCTTAGCAATGAGCTTCACTGTATGAGAGAGCATGTAGTGTCTCAATTTCTGTGATGCAAAGATGACTGCTAAGCATGCTTTTTCAATAATGCTATAATTGAGCTCATAAGTGACTAGTGTTCTGCTAATTTAGTAGATAGCTCATTCTTTTTTGTGTTTCATCTTCTTGTGCCAGTAATACTCCTAGGGATGTAGTTGTTGCTGAAATATATAGGAGTAAGGGTTTTCCATGAATAGACACCATAAGAATAGGTGGAGCAGCCAGGTACCCCTTCAATTCTCTAAAGTTTGCTTCACAGTGTTCATCCCATTTGAAGGTAACCCCTTTATGTAGTAATTTAGTAAAGGGTAGTGCCCTATCTACAAGTTGGGACATGAATCTCATGATAGGCTGGAGTCTCCCTTGTAGCATCCTCATTTGACTAATATTACATGGAGGAGTCGTCTCTAGAATAGCTTTTACCTTTGCAGGATCTACCTTGATTCCCTTTGTTGATACTATGAATCCTAGGAGCTTGCCTGATTGGACTCCAAAGGCGCATTTCTTTGGATTGAGCCTAAGTTGGAACTGTTCCATTCGATCCAATATCTTTCTCAAATCAACAATGTGAGTACCTCTTTCTTTGGATTTAGCCAATGTGTCATTGACATAGTCCTCCATGTTCTTGTGCATTATGTCATCAAATATTATCGTCATGGCTCATTGATATGTTGCACCAGCATTCTTTAACCTAAAAGGCATGACATTCCAGCAAAAGGTGCCCCATGTGCATGTGAATGCATTTTTCTCTTGATCCTTAGGGGTGATATTGATTTGGTTATAGCCCAAAAATCCATCCATTAATGAATACATTTGAAAGCTTGCTGTAAGATCTATGATCATGTCAATGTTTGGTAGAGGGAAGTCATCTTTCGGACATGCTTTGTTGAGGTCTCTAAAGTCCATACATATCCTAATAGATTTATAAGATTTATAAATGGGAACCACATTAGAGATCCATGCCGCATAGGCAATGACTCGAATAAATCCAGCTTTCAGTAATTTTTCCAATTCTACTTTTACCAATAATGCACCATGAGGATGCATTTTTCTAAGTTTTTATTTCATGGGCTTGATTCCAAGAGCTCTAGATAAGTGGTGAAAGATGAGATTAGGATCTAACCCTGGCATATCAGTGTAGGACCATGTGAAGTTGATCTTCTTCTCCTTTAGGAACTCTATGAACTGTACCTTCTCTTCTTCTGATAAAGATTGTGCTAGATGAACTATTTAAGGATTTTCAATGGTGCCCAAGTTTACTAGTTGTGTTGGTTCAATCAATACTGAAGATCTTTCCTGAAAGTGTTCAGGGAGGATATCAAGAGTCTCATCCTTTGACACCTCTAAGAGGTTTTCACCATTGGATACATCTTTTTTCTTTACTATTTTGGGATCTGATACTGCCACAGAGTGGTTTTCACCGTCAGTCCACTTTTTCTTTTTATTTTTTAGTTTGTGACTAAGAAACTTGATATCCTCCTATGACATGTCCTCACTCCTTGCATTGGTGGAAGAAGGGTAAGGTTCACAAGCATTGAGATGAAAAGCTAGGGAGTGGTCATTGGAAAAGTCAAGGATAGGAGTAGGATATGTTTTAGTCCAATCAATTAGGTCTGGAAGTACCAATTTTAGGGAGTCAAATTCTGGGAAGGACAACATTGTGTTAGCATCAAGACCATTAACCGACATGACATGATCTATTAAGTTAATTTATTCAATATTTAGATCAATAAGAGTGAGATCAACATTAAAAGGGGCATTGTTAGTCATATATGGATCGAACTCTAGCGACTCATCGGTAGAAATCTCATCATCATCCCTCTGTAAAAGGAGGCTTCTTTCTTGTAGCCTATGAAATTCTCGTAGACTTATGTATTCACCAGTGTCTCCATCAATGATCGGGGGAAGGAACTCTTCTTCTGCTTCAGGAGGATCAGTATCATTGAAAGGAGTGTTAGGTCATTTACTAGGAGTTGAGGAAGCTACAAACATGTGAATTGTATCTATTCCACTATCTTCGGAGGCAATAGATAGCCGATCCCATTCATAGTCATGAGAATCTTTGACATCATCATCAGATCTGTTTAAATATTCAGCAATGTTTATTTGATGTACTCGATTAGTTTCTTGCAGGTCAAAGTGGGGTAGATTGAGGACATGTGAGATTGTGACTAATTTCCCCCAGTTAGGATGTAAATTCTGTGGTCGGGGTTCCTCTTGAGTGATTGTTGCTATGGTGTCTCCTACCTCTTGAATGAGAGGTTGTGCTAGCAAAGGAGTGTGAAGATCCTGTGGTACCTCAAAGATAGGTACATAGCATTCTCCTTGATATTCAAGATTCTCTGTACCAATATGTAGTAATCTCTCATAAGGCCATGGTTCCAATATTATCTCATCTTTTTTATCACTCCCTATTTCAGAAGGTGGAATCTCTTTTGAAGTAGGTTTGTTGGATTGAGTATTAAAAACCAGTCCTATTTTATCTCTATTGAGGTAGAACTCCATGGGTATGGGTTCAATGATCCCTTGTCCTGTGTCATTTAGAGGTCCCTTTTCTTTGTAACCCATTTGTGTGAGGAAATCACATCCCTTTCCATACTGTTCTAGGGATATCTTCACATGTTTGACCTCAGATTCCACTGGTTCTCCTTTGTAAAGCCAATCCAAGACTACCTGTTCTTCTATGTTATCTGAAGAAGACATGGATGCCTTTATCATGCAATTTGCCTTGTGTACTTCTGGATCTTTGAATGCTAGGGGTGTGAATGTTGAGGAAGGTTTTCCATAGGATCTTGGTGATACTAGAAGTTCTATCATTGAGGGAGTCAAGTCCAGTTTGTACTCTCCCATACCTATTTCTTCAAGTTTTAATGTTTTGCTAAAAATCTTCATAACCATGTCCTTGGTAGTTTCAGGAGCAACTGCATCCATAGCCTCTTTTTTGTGTGGGATCATGCTACCTACTTTGATATTGTTGCAAGTGTAGTTAGCATCTGTAGGAATTCTCACTTCCACCCCATTATGTGGGAACTTTATGCATTGGTGATAAGTAGACGATACAGCTTGCATCTCGTGAATCCATGGTCTGCCTAGTAGAATATTGTAGGCCAATGGTAAATCCAGAACTTGACATATAACGTTCCTTTCAATGGGTCCAACTCTGATAGGTAGAGCAATAAGACCCCTGAAGGATCTCTCTTCCTCATCATAATCTTTGATGGTTATCTTGTTTCTAGTGTCAATTGTTTGTTCTGAGAGACCTAGTCTCCTGACGAGATCCAGTGTACAGATATTCAATCCTGCACCTCCATCTATCAATACACATCTAACATGAGATTTATGAATAAGGACTTCAATATGGAGGGGTTGATTGTGTGGATGGGTCAATGAATTGTCGTCCTCATCAGAAAAGGAGACGTAGTGTGGTGCTGAGATGTGATTGACCATCACTTGAAATTTGTCTATATCAATATATTTTGGAACATTAGCAATGTGTAGGGCTTGTTCTAGGATTTACCTATGTACCATGGATATCTCGAGCAACTTGAAGATGGAAATTTTGGTAGCGGTTCATCGCAATTGGTCTACCAAGTAATATTTTTCTCCGAGGATAGTGACCACGTGTTTTGCTACTAGTTTAGGAATAGTTACAATAGGAACCTTTGATGTTGATGTCGGTTTTGGAGGTCCCTTGATTGTAACCTGTGCTTGGCTCAGTGTTACAACATTTGAGGAGGATGAGGCACCTTTAATTGTGATCACATTGATGGATTCAGTTTTAATATTGAGCATATTAATCACATTGTCACTTTTGGAATAGGTGTAGTTTACCTCATTACCTTTCCCTTTAGATGTCTCTCCTTGATTTTAATTAGGAAAGGGTTTGTTGAATGCTGTATGATCCTCATTGGTAGTATGTCCATTGAATTTGATCTTACCTCCTTCGATGAGGTCTTGGATGACATGCTTAAGTTTGAGACAATTATTAGTCTTGTGGCCCTTGTTTTTGTGGAAGACACAATAGGAGTTATCATCCCACCATCTGGGTTTGACCATTGGTTCCCACGGTTTAGAATTGGGAATCGTAAGAACTTTGTTATCCACCAATGTTTTTAAGACGGTCTCAAGAGTCTCCCCTAAAGGAGTGAATGTTCTTTGTGGTTTTAAAGTCCAAGTTCATCCCTTGTTGTTATCATTGTTCATTTTGGGAATGGGAGGTGTTACTTTAGCCTCTTTGCTTGCTTGCATGCCATTGGTTAGATTGAATGCTTCGGGTTTAGGATTAATGTTAGAGGCATCAACTACTCTGTCATTAACAACATTTTTGTTTTGCTTCCACCATTTAGGCTTGGAGTTGGAGTTACTTCCTTTGTTTTCATTTTGAAGGGTGATCTCTCCCTTTTTGACCATGACATCCTCAATACGGAGGGCATCTTTAATCATCCTATTGAAGCTAGGAGAGTCTTGCATTTGTAGAGAATAGCTCAATTTAGGCACTAGATTATTAACAAAGATCTCCATCTTCTCTATTTCAAGAATGACCCTTGAATATCATGCAAAATTCTTCCTCCATCTTTGTAGCAAGTGTGTGAATGATTCTCTAGTTTGTTGTTTGGTGTTACATAGATCCATCATAGTTATGTCATGTTGGATGTTGTAGGAGTAATGTTTAATGAATCATTGGATTAACTCCTCAAATGTTTTGACCTTAGGGTTTAATTTTGAAAACCACTCCATGGCATTACCTCCTAGATTTCTTGGAAATAGTCACATGAGGTATGTGGGTTCGTGCATGTACTCGATGCTTAAAGCACAAAATTCCCTTACATGGTCGTGTGGCTCAGTTTCTCTCATATACTTTTCATACTTTGGCCTTGCCACATTAAGAGGAAACGAGACCATAGTGATACTCTTGTCAAAAGAAAATGGACAAATGGCGTCCAAAGATTTTTTTTTTTTGGGTTTCTCCTTCTCTTGTTTGAGGTTGGTGAGCTCCATTTGCATTAGATTGAGCTATTTGGTGAGAATAGATATCGGGTTTGGTACCTCCTTTTCTTTGAATTTTTCCACATTATAACCCTTGGGTAACTTGACACCTGTGGATGCTAGATGGAGGAAGTACTTCTCTTTATCATCACCAATTATCTGTTCCAATAGCTTGTGGATCCACTTACTTTGTTTGAGTTTTTCGTATTCATCTGTAGGGATCTCTTCTTCACTATCTGATCCAAACGGATTATGTTCAAACTTGGGTCTTTCTTCCTCTTTCGTGCCTTCAGATTGTGCTTGTTTGCCATCATTATAACCCTCAAAATCCTTACTCCATTCGTTAGTATTGCTATCCATTTGAGGTGAATCTAGATCAAGAAGGGAACTGCGAGAAGTTTCTCCTTGAAAGTGTGGTGTTTTAGGAGGCACTTTTGATCCTTTAGTTGTGTACTGGTTGCGTCTTGTGTTAACCATGAGTTTGTTTCTCAAATTTGTTAACATTTCCTAATAGTGCAAGTAAGGATTTCAGATCATTCAAGAGGGCGTGTCTAGGTAAAAGTAACTGTTTGTTGTTGGTGGATGTAAATGATTCTAGTGTTAGAGGGTTAGAATGCCCTGATAGTGAGCTGGGAACCAAGGTATTGATAGAAAATGGGTAGACCACACGTATTAAACTGATTGTGAAAGACTGACTAAGCATGCAAGGTGGACGTTTCAAAAGTATTTTAAAAATATATCAGGGAGACCAGAAGAGACAATAGGAACCAATTAAAGATAAAAAAGGGTATCCTAATCCACTGAGACTTCCTAAGAAAAACTGCTACAAATGCCCACTGTCCTAAATGTGAGCTCCCAGATGCAAGCCTCTAATGGTACCATATACGATCCTAGAATCTAGATATGACTTCTTGCTGACCAAATACGATCCTAAATACCAAATGTGATCCTAAACACTGAATGCAACTTTGGAAAAATAGGATACGATCTTATGATGTCTTTGTCAATTTTGTCTAGTTCTGAAAAGTTCATTTTTGAAGTGCGTGAAGTTGCTTGTTTCTAGATTGCCTCAAGAGGTGTCATAAGGTGTGAAAAACACTTGTACTCTAGGTTTTGAAATTTGTTGATTGTTTTGAGGAGCTTATCTTTTTAATGATCTTTTGGACATGTCAAATAGTTTTGCATTGTTAAGAGGGTGAAACAAACACTCATTTTATCCTATTTTCTAGGTGGAGGATGAAAATCTTTTCTCATTGACTCAGGTACACACTCAAATGCTAATCAGAATACAGCCATCACCAAGCACACAATGGCTCCAGTCATGATGCTGTATTAGCCGACTCCAAACGCAAGTGAGGGCACAATATGACGAGTATCTTGGGGCAATTACTTTTTTCCTTGCACAAAGATTATCACCCTTTTGGGGATGAATCAGGAATTCTTTCAGTTGAAGTTGTTGTAGATTATTGGGCAATCCATTCAAAACTGTCCCCCATAGAATTGCACAAGGCAAAATTGAGGTGTATAGCCCTATGAGTACCTGAATATATGTAGTCTCACAAGAAAGATTCAAGCGGCTCCGCTCTACATATACCCAGATATGTTCAAGGAATGATGTCATAATTCTAAGAACAAAACCAGTTCCGTCTTCTGAGGCTTTGGCCTACGAGGAAGCAACTATTTACAGTGCATTGGAAGGGTCGGCGTAAGACCTATCCTCACTTGGGTCATTCCCAGGAGATTGTTTCCTCAACCGGCAGGCCCTCTACTATTTAACTGATATTTAACCAGGATTGGCAAGCTTTGGATGTTTGGATTTCTGATTCTTCCGAGGAAGAAGAACATACTCTCCTAATCTAAGTTGTTTTCTCCCAAAGCACTTAAAACAAAGTTCATTCCCTCAAGCTATGTTGAGCTTGATTTAGTTTTTCCTATTTTAAAGAAAACAGGATGCTTGAAAGGGAAAGTTTGCCTTGTTTAATTAACCACAATGATTTAATGATTTGTGTTGTTCAATTTCTGATCCAAAAAGAATTAAGCGATTGAACTTGTTCTTTAGTCCCACATATTTAGTGCTTTGTTTTGTTCATTTACTATCCAAAAGGAATTAAGTGATTTGTTTTCTTGTTCAATTACTCCAAATTCCGTTCAATCCATAAACTGATGTATGAGTTTATGATTTTCCTTAAAAGGAAAAGAGCATAATCCTCTAGTCAGTTTAGTGACAAATTGGAATATGTGTTTTAAATTTTGAAAACAAGTAAATAGAGGTCAAGATGGGGGGTTGGCAACGTGTAAAATTGATTTAGTATTTATTTAGTTTAACTCCATGAAAACCTCCAAAAATAACCTGCAAACACTTGTTAAGCTACAAAATACCACAAACACCACTTGTCAAAATGTTAGGATTAGGTAAACCAAATGCACAAGCTTTTTAACTAGATGCGAGCTTAAATTTGTACTAAATGTGACACAGTATACCGTATGTGAGCTTTTACACCGAATGTGATCCCTTGCTGACTAGATGCGAGCCTAAACTAGAAACGACCCAGAAAATCCCAGATGCGATCTGACTTTTCTGCGGTGCGATGGCGTATCTGGGATGGGATCCTGAATGATTAAAAATGATCCTGTGACCAAATCCTAGGCATGCAAATTGGAAAAAAAGTGTTAGAAAATGAGGCCAAGTTGGAAATTGGGTCCCACAGTGGGTGCCATAAATGTGCGTGTATATTTGCGTACCTGATAAGAGAGACACAACACATCAATAAGTCATTGCATTAGTTCAAAATGGTTAGACAAGCATGTAAAACCACCTAATATCGACCTATTACCTACTAACTAGGAAGAGTGTGATTAGTAACATAAAATACCTCAGTTTATGCTATAATCAGTGACATATACGACCTAGTATGAAGGATTTTAGATTATAAACAAGCTAAAAAGACGAGAAAACATGCATTCTAGCTCTAAGCATGAAAGTAATAACAATGAAAAAGCATGATTTAAGAAGTGAAATGTTAGTCTAGTATTAATTCAATAGCATAACAATGCATTTTTAATCTAAGATGAAGGCTTCTTTACTCTCAAAAATGGCTTCTATTTATAGAAGAATGAGAGAGAGAGAGAGGGGCGACAAGGTGAATTAATGAGTTAATGGATTCATTAATGGAGGTGTAAGAACCATTAATGCCCAAGGCATTAATAAGGCATGGAGGAGACATAGGCTTAAGGCATCTTCATTAATAAGGCATTAATGAAAGCCTTAAAGAAGCAAGGGAAGGGTGTA
>MU226980.1:1344378-1368711 GCA_018584345.1 Thuja plicata | reverse complement strand
CTTAATGGAATGTGACAACATTAGGAGGTGGGTTAGGGTAGAATTAGGATTAGGATTAGATTAGTAAGGGTGAATGGGTTGAGATGGGTTAGAACCCAGGGTAGAAGTGGTTGAGATGGGTTAGGTTAGGGTTTAAGGGAATATTAATAAATGAATTAAACTTATTTAATTCATTCAAAATATAGGAATTAATTATTTAAACAATTTAATTGCTTTTTAATAATTAGGGGACTATAGCCATTTTAATTAAATTAAATAGGCTAGGGGAATGGGTTATTTGTAAGTGGATAATTGATTTAAGGATTTATTTAATTCCTTTATAATTAAATACTATAGCCATGTTTGATTTTGGTTTGATTTAATTGGTCTGAATTGATTTAAATCATATGGCTATAATATTTAATATAATTTAGTGATAAAAATCACCTAGGACATTAAATTGATTTGAAGAATTATGCCAAACAGTAACAGGGTTGTTTGGACATAATTGAGGGTATGATCATACTTAGGGAAAATAGGGTCCATAGTTGGAATAAACCAAATTCAGGTGGTTACAATGATATCTAAAACAAGTTTACATCAATTGCAATACATCAGATATAATCCAAGATCTGCAATCCATGCTCGCAATCCACAATACATGCTACATCTCTGAACTCGGCCCCAAATAGGTCTCCTCTAGAATACATGCTAGAACTGATATCATCCTCACTCATACAAATTGTGGGCCTTCCAAAACATTATTGAACATGTCTTTTTCTATCCCTTAAGCTTGCATAACCAGAATCATCATCGCCTGTAAGATATACTCAAAACAAAGAGACTCGCTCTGTCAATCATCACTGTCATAGTCCATAAACCAGTCTTTACCAAAACATTTGTAACTCATCCAATATACAATATTAAGCCAAGAGACCTTAGAAATAAGATCATCATACATCCTTCTACATATCCCCATCTTTGCTCATTCTGATTCATCCGTATAGTATCTGTACACTTCTGCCAGTCATCATACAACAATAATAACCAGTATGTTCTTCCTCTATAGAAATATATGTTGACATTAGTGATAAAACATGAATGCCAAAAACACTAGTAGTATTCAATTCCAACATCATCTAAAAATCTCCCCCTTTGGCATTGATGACAACATATGAGAAAATCCATCAACCCAAAAAGTTCTCTCTCTCAATACAATCTTCTCAATATCCTCAACACAATTCTCCCTAAAATGGTAGGGATTTTCACATAGAATCTCTCCCCTTTTGTTGACAATGGAAAAGGGTTCCATAACTCTTCATCAAACTTATGCAATGTGTAGCTTTTTCAAATCTTCATGTTTGTAATAGCTAGGTGCAAAATCACCCAAATAAGTTTTGTATTGTTCCTGCGATCACTCCCCCTAAGGAGTAGATCCATACATTGAGTCTAGAAAATGATATTACTTTGAAGCCACTGGACTAATGCATACCTACATCAATTAATTACCACAAGGAGGGGTTCTCACCCTGAGCATGCTTCTAAGATACTCAAAAGCATCTTTTGGCAAAGGTTTAGTAAATATATCTTCTATTTGTTCCTTTGTGCTAACATACTCCAATCTGATCTCCTTCTCTACTACATTGTCTCTCAATAAATAATACTTAATATAAATATGTTTTTTCTTTGAATGCATTACATGATTCTTTGACATATTCACTATGCTAGTGTTATCACAATGGATAACCACTAGCTCTTCAAAAATTTCCAATGTCCTTCAACATTTGTTTCATCCAAAAAACTTGTGTATAATTTATAGCAGTAGCAACATACTCAGATACAGTAGTAGATTGAGCTATACAATCCTGCTTCTTACTTAACCAAAAAACCAACCTTTTTCCAAGGAAAAATGCTCCTCCACTTGTACTCTTTCTATCATCCACACTACCTGCCCAATCAAAATCAATATAGGCATGTAAAATAAAGTTATCATATTTTTCATACCATAATCCATACTCTATTGTTCCCTTAAAATATCTAAAAATTCTTTTCACAACAACAAGGTGTGTCTCTTTAGGATCTGCTTGATATCTTTCCACAATTCCAACTGCATTGGAAATATCTAGTCTAGTGTGAGTTAGATATTGTAGACCTCTAATTATTGATCTGTACTTTGTCTAAAAGATACTCTGAGTTTCATCATTATGAGTAAGTTTATAACTAGTCACCATAGGTGTCCCAACAGGTTTACAATCTTCCATTCCAAATTACTTTGACATCTCCTTAAGATACTTGGTCTGAGATAGAAAAATACCATTCTTGTTCTGATTAATTTGCAAACCAAGAAAAAATTTCATTTCACCAATCATTGACATTTCAAATTCATTTTCCATCTCTTTAGAGAACCTTTTACTCATTTCATCATTACCTCCAAAAATGATATCATCAACAAAAACTTCTATGATTAGAATTCCATCTTCACCAGTTCTTAAGTATAAATTACTCTCTGCATTACCTTTTCTGAAACCAAGACGAAGAAGATACATGTCTAGTCTTTCATAACATGCTCTCGGTGCTTGTTTTAGTTCATACAATGCTTTCTTCAGTTTACAAACCATATCTTCATCTTCTGTCAGAGGAAATCCATCAGGTTGCTCTATGTATACCTCTTCCTCCAAATCTCCATTCAAAAATGCATATTTCACATCCATCTGATATAACTTAAATTCTTTATGTGTAGCATAAGAAAGAAATAATCTCACACTTCCAACCTAGAAATAGGAGAAAATGTCTCTTCAAAGTCTATGCCTTCTTGTTGCGAGTAACCTTTACAAACCAATCTAGCCTTATTTCTTACCATTGTTCCTTCCTCATCCATTTTGTTTCTAAAAACCCATTTAGCTCCTATCACATAATTGTTTTAGGCCTTGGAACCAATTCCCAAGTTTTGTTTTTCTTTATCTCTTCTAATTCTTCCTGCATAGCTTTAGTCCAAGATTCATCTCTACATGCTTCATCAGTAGTATTTGGTTCAACTTGAGAAATCAAACAAATTTCATCTCTTACTTTTGATCTAGTCAACATTCCTCTATTTGCATCACCAATGATTTGATCTTCAAGATGGTTCTTCTTAACATACCTCAAAATCTTAGGAGTTTCAGTAGGCTCATTTTATTCATCTTCGATCTCATTATCAATTTCTAAAGGTTCTTCCAGATTTGCAGTGACCTTAATCTTTGCAGTCTGACCACAATCATACATTCTCTATTGAATCTGAAACCTTTCATCTATCTTCACATTAGCACTTTCAATCAACTTCCTCAATCTCATATTGAAGCATTTATAGGATTTTCTCTTAGTAGAATAACCAAGGAAGATACCTTCATCACTTCTAGCATCAAACTTCCCTATCTCATCATCTCTTTTGATATAGAATTTTCTTTCAAATATTCTAAAATATTTTACAGTAGGGGTATGATTAAACCATAATTCATAAGGAGTCTTAATTGTACCTTCTTTGATATGAATTTTGTTCAAGGTGTACACAACATTACCAACAACTTCTCTCCAATGAACATGTGATACATTTCCTTCCAGCAACATAGTCCTGGAAACATCTAATAATGTTTTGTTCCTTCACTCTTCTATCCCATTTTGTTATGGTGTTCTAGGAGTAGATGTCTATCTGTATATTCCATGCTCTTCACAGTAGGTATTAAACAAATCTGAAGTAAAATCACCACCTCTATCTGATATCAAACATTTTATCTTCAAGCCTGATTCATTCTCAACTTTTGCTTTGAATATCTTGAATTTATCAAATGCCTTAGATTTCTCTCTTAAGTATGTAAGCCACACCATCCTAGAAAATTCATCAAAAAAAAGTATAAAATACCTCTCACCATAGTAAGATCTTGTTCTTGTAGGACCACATAGATCTCTATGTACCAGATCCAACTTCCCTTTTGCAAAGTAAGATTTGCTTTTAAAATTGCTTCTAGTATGCTTCCCCATAACACACTCTCTACACATAGTGTTAGATGGTTTCACAATCTTAGGTAGATCTCTTACTACATTAGTCATACTTGCCTTCACAATAAAGTCAAAGTTAACATGAAAAAATCTTATATGCCATATCCAACTGTTATCAACCTTCGCAATAAAACAAGATGCCTCAGATATATTCAATTCAAATACATTACCTCTAGATTTAGTACCAGACGCAATCAAGTCTCCTGCCTTACTTCTAATAGAACATTTCCCAGCAATGAATTTCAATTGATAACCCTTGTCCACTAGCTATCCAACACTCAACAAATTATGATTATGTCCATCAACAAGCAATACATTATCAGTATTAGTCTTTTCATCCAGAGACTAACTCCAATGATAAGCTTAGGAGTATTGTTACCAAATCTTACGACACCACCATCATATCTTTCAGACTAACAAACTTATTTTTATCTCCAGTCATATGATGTGAATAACCACTATCAATAACCCATTCAGATTTCTTTTCAACATGGAATGCTAAGGCTTTTCTTCATATAAAGGTTCATCATCCTTTATAGCAATAAATCTAGTCTCATCATAGTCAATAACTTCATCATCATAAACACCTTCACTAGCATAATAACATTCCTTGTCTTTTGGATACCTAGATTTATTAAACTTAGGTTTATGCTTTGGAACCCTTGTAGGACATCGAGATGTAAAATGACCTATCTTGTTGCATGAAAAATATTTCAAAGGTAAATTTCCTTCAAATTTACCCTTACCTCTCTTTTCTCTTCTAGCGATCAGGGCCACAACTTCATCTAGCTTCCTTTCTTCTTCTTGCATCTGTTCCCATTCATCAGCATATTCTCCAAGTTCTTCTCTCAAGTCACTATTGCTAATGCTTGCAATTCCTGATAAGGTCTTTTTGTTTCTATGCACAGTTGCCTTGAATGATGACTCAACTTTAGATAGAGAATCTCCCAATTCTACGGCCTCAAAGGTAGTTAGTTTATCAATCAACATCTCTCTATTGAAGTTAGGTGTCAAATGTATAATCTCTTTTATAGCTTGTACTTTAGTTCTGTATACATGTGTCAGGGATCTGAGAATTTTCACAATCACTTCTTCCTCACTATAAGTACCTCCAGAGTTCCTGATGCCAATAACAACTTCAATAATTCTCTATGAATATCCTCTAATATTTTCATCATCTTTCATTTTTAGTGTTTCCATGTTTTCCTTCCAATTCTATAACTTTGCCTATTTTGTAAACTTATCTCCTTCATATAGTGCTTCCAATCTTGTCCAAATTTCATGTGTAGAATCTAGGTATTTTACATGTATGAATTCACCTTCATAAAGTGCACTAATAAATTCTTCCCTTGTGAGCATGTTACATGAAAATAACTTCTTTTCATCTTTAGTAGCTTTATCTAATTCATCCTCAACTTTCATATGTTCTTTTCTCTTAGTAATCATCCAATAGTCAATTCCCAAGCATAGAAAATATGTTCTCATCTTGTTCTTCCAACTGTCAAAGTTTTTAGGATCAAGCTTTAGACTATCCTTCCTATAGTAAGTCATCTTCAGGATCACCTCAAACTATTAATCTTTCTTTGTAAGGACCAATATCTCTGATATCGATTTTTAGGAATAACAGCCCACCAACACAACTGAGAGGGGGGGGGGTGAATCAATTGTGAGATAGATTATTAAACATTAAACTTTATAAACCAAAACATCACATCAAATGATAACACAGTAAATGCCAACACAATAACACAATCATTTGTTGTTGAGGAAACCCTGTTAAAGGTAAAACCCCAGTGGGAATTAACATCCACAAATGATGCACAGAGAGTATAGTATCCCTGTTAAAAGCTTTAGCCTTGTTAGGAGCTTATTATAACATTACAGTACATAGTCCCTGTTAAAGGAAAAACCCTATTAGGAGTCAATAGTAATAGTGGGCTCACTACCTAGGAACACTACCCAAAGAAGGTTAAAGTCATCCTCAAGGATTTACAATCTGAACAAGTGTATATAGAAAATATACAATCCAATGAACTATCTGATAGAAACTCTTTGCTTGGTCATTTCCAATGAAGTACAATGAACATATCCTCTACTCTACATCCAACAGTCAATCAAACTTCATAGCTTCTCTATCAATCACCTTCTGTTCATACACATACACACACTCTCATATTTTCAAAAGAAAAGATCTCTCATTTATACCCTATTACAATAATTGATCAGGTCGGCCAATTAAGCTTTCCTAATATACAAATAAACATTTAACCCCTTTCTAAGATACACACAATATCTAAAACAAGTATACATCAATTACAATACATTAGATATAATTCAAGATTCGTAATCCGCACTCGCAATCCACAATACACGCTACATCTCTGAAGTTATCCCCAAATATGTCTCCTCCAAAATACATGCCACAACTAACATCATCATCACTTATACGACTTGAGACATCACAAACATTCTTGAACATGTCTTATGTCATCCCTTAAGCTCACATAACCGGAATCATCATCGCCTATAAGATATACTCAAAACATAGAGACTCACTCTGTCAATCATCACTATCATAGTCTAGAAACCAGTCTTTACCAAAACATCTGTAACTCATCCAATATGCAATATTAAGCCAAGCGACCTTAGAAATAAGATCATCATACATCCTTCTACATATCCCCATATTTTATCATTCTTATTCATCCATACAGTATTCGTACACTTCTATCAATCATCATACACCAGTAATAACTAGTATGTTCTTCCTCCATAGAAACATATGTTGACATTAGTGACAAAACATGAATGCCAAAAATATCAGTAGTAGCCAATTCCAACATCATCCAACATCATCTTCCCTGAATTGGCAGGAGTGAGCGTGCCCTATCACAACGTCTCAATGGTAAGAGGGGGGAGATAATGGATAGGTCCAAAACCCCAACTTAAACTATTTATTGTCCTGAAATAGTAGACAAGATTCTATGTTTTCACCCTACAAAATCCATCAAGTGGTGTGAATTCGAGAACCTTTCCTTGGGTCTAAGTTTTTCTTATTTTGTCTTAGTCAGGTTTTCAGGGTTGTATGTGTGCTTTGAGGCTATTTTCTGGTTAGAATAGAATTTGGTTTATTATGTTATTTTAGTATAATTATTAAATCTTCTTAATTATAGAAATAATAAACAAGGGGGTAATTAATAAAATTTAATTAAAATACTTTTGTTGATTAAAAATATTTAATTGGAATTCCTAACTTTTATTAAAAAGGGTGTAATAAACTTTTAACTCCAAAATTGAATTAAAAGTTGTCTTTTGGAGGATAAAGATGAATTTAATATAAAATCAAATCTTTTGACTCAAAAGTCAAACTGGAGTTACTTTTGAACCTTAGGGGTAAGTTTATAAACCCTAGGTTAGTAGTTTTTTCCCTATTTTAGGAATTTTTAGCTCTTCTCAAGAATACACAGGTTGAAGGATTTGAGCTCTAGATTTTGGCAAGGAGGAATTTTTGAAAGCTGAGGAACATTATGGAAAGCTTGCTTGTTTACTACTGGATCAATGGTTTCAGATTTGTGAGGAATTTGATGTAGGATCCTAGATCTGAAATTGTGTCTATATTCTAATGTAAATCTTTTATTAGGAAAATTATGTTTTTGCTTAAAGATTAGTTTTGGTTGATGGGTTAGATATAAAACTCTTTATGTATACCCTAGGATGGATTAAGACTAGTTCTATGGATTTAGAATGGTAGTAAATGGATTAGATAATCCAAATCTATGATTTTTGAAAATAATGAGCTATCCTAGAAAATAAAATTTGTGTTCTTGAGAAATTCCTCAAAACTTATTTAAATGCACAATCGGACTTAGAAAATAAAACCCATTAGTATTTAAAGAAAAACAAGAACATAGTTATTTTATTAAAATTATCTATAAAAGGGTTTTATAGTTATTATTGTTTTAGGAATAAATGAATTTTTTTTCCCTGTTGCTTTTTTTTTACACTATGTTATGTATTTTTTTAAAAAAGAAAAAACAAAGAAAAAAAATAATTTTTTTTAAAGAAATAAAATATATATAAAAATTGATGGGGGCAAGGCGTCCCATTCCCCCACCCCTGGCAATTGTGCTGCTCGCGACAGCTAGGCTGGTCACGACAGCTAGGTTGTCAGCGACAGTCTAGACTGCTTAAGGCAGGTCGTAGCTACCTGCGACAGCTAGGCCGGCTCTTGCAGCAACCAAGGGGGGGCATGGGACTTGTTCACCTCCCCCATTAAAATTCAAACTTTTATTATTATTTTTAATTAAAATTTTTAAATGTTATTTTTATTTAATTATTATATTAAATAAAATAATAATATTTATAAAAAAAAGAGAGATATTTTTTAAATTAAACTTAGTTATAATATCAATTATTTTATTATTATTATTTATTATGTTAATTATTAATTAATATAAACTTATTAATTAGTATTAATGTTAATCCTTCCCTTGTTTAAATGTAGCACTCTTTTAAATTGAGGGCATAAATTTCCCACAGTAAGCAAATATAGTTAATTTTGACCTAAAATTTATATGGACAAATTCATTTAAGTATTTGAGATTTATTAGTGGACTTGATTGTAATTTACCCTTTTTGTGCCTTTCTTATTATGGGTTTTTGGGGAACTACATTGGCTTTTAGGGAAATGTTACCATTGGCTTGGTGGTGTGTTTGATGTTATCATGTTTTTTGCTATGCATTATGATTAGTGTCAATTCAATCATCTTTACCTAACTATTTTCCTTAAGCTCGTGTGTAAGTGAACTTGCAAGTGTGTGTGTGTGTTACTCAGTTTTTGGTTCGAGAACCAATGTGTGTTCCAGATGACCTTATTGTTGGCAAGTGATACATTTATAGAGTGATATGTTACACTTGAGGGTTGTCATTTATGGCAACACATATGGAACGATGATCGCTTGAAGTTATTTATAGTTTTGGATATACATATAGAAAAATGACTAAGTACAGTAAACAAAAATACAGAGTATAGCAATACAGTTTTGGATAGCAAAGATAGTATGTGATGCATGGGGACATGCGAGCTTAGAGGAAAACATTTTGGAGTATGTATGACCTTCTAGTAAGGTTGTTTGAGTTTTTGTGATGATCATAAAGAGTTACAGTATCTTGAAGTCATGCAAAAATAGAGTAACATGGATACAGGGCAGGTGAACAATCCCGATGATTGAGGGAGTATGACGTAGACTCCTAACATGCTAAGTTGGATTGTGATTGTGGATTACCTATTCTTTGGTAGTATAAGGTCATTGAATTTGTATTTACTCTTTGAGTATTAATTAATTCTATTTTGTAATGTATTAGAGAGTTGAGTGAATGATATATATATATATATATATATATATATATATATATATATATATATGAAGATATTTTTGTAAAGTGAAAGAGAGAAGTGATGAGATGGTATGAAGCAGATGGAATGCATGGATTCATTGTGATGTAAGACAGATGTGAGATACAACTGGAACTATCTAAGCATAAATGATGCTTGTAATGTTCATTACTGAGAATTTATTATAAAAAAACTATTTATGATTGTAAGAGTAGTGTAATCAATATACCATTAAAAGGGTTTTGTATTACCCTAATAGGGAAATGTGCTAATGTAATATTCAACTCCTAATAGGGCTAGGTATCCTAACAGGGACACTATAATTTTAGTGCATATTTGTGGGTACTATCCCCAATGGGGTTTTCCCTTGGCCATGGTTTCCTTGATAATAATTCATGGTGTTGTGTGCTTATGTTCTTTCATTTCAGTAATTATATGGTTAAGTTGGAATTTATTAAGTTCATGTTTAAAGTGTTGTAATACCGATTCACCCCCCTCTTAGTATTACTTAATCCTAACAATTGGTATCAGATATTTTGGCCCTTGGAAAGAAATTTTAATAGCTTAAGGGAGATCGAGATGGATTCTAATAGTTTAGAAGAAAACTTTGAAGCAGCACTTGAAGATCTTAACAAAGCTAAAGCAAAGAATGGTGACTTGAAATTCAAATTAAGAAGAGCATAGGGATTCATTAAGAAACTAAAAGAACAATTTGAACTTTTCAGAAGTTAGAGATAAGATCTTATGGTTAAGATAAAAGAGGATTCAGACAATGATAATTCAGATAAGATAATGCAGCTTGAGCAAGAGAAAGATACCTTAAAGCTTGATTATGAAACTACTTCACTATAGATGGATAAAGAGATTAAACAAGAAAAGGATGCTAAGAAAAAAATTGAAGAAACCTTGAAGGATGCTAATATTCAGATAGGACAAATGAAGGCTGAACTTGAACACTACAAGAACAAGTATATGGAATTAGAAAAATACAATCAAATCATACAAGGAGAACTTGTTGAGACAAAGAATCATATTGAGAGACTTCACATGAGTAGTAACTTGATCGATGAACATAGAGACAGACAGAAACCTAAAGGAGACATGACTGGTGTTGGCTTCAATGAAGATGGATGTTCAAAGAATCAAGAAGAAAAATCTGATGCAAAGATTGATGGAGAAATACCTACTCTTGAAGAACCTAAAGAATAGATCATACCTTTCAGAGGTAGATATTTTGGATGTAACAAGATTGGACACATGAAGAGAGATTGCAAAAGTAAATCCCCTTTCAAACATTTTTCTTGTTATTGCTTTAATTATTATGCATATGGGCACAAGAAAGAAGAATGTAGGAAACCTGACCAATCAAGATACAAACAAGATTACATTAGTGAAGAGACAACATCTAAGACATCATGTTATAAATGTAACAACCTTGGGCACATTGCAAGGTATTGTAATTTTTAGGTTAATCAGAATCGATCACCTCATATATGCTACAAATGTAACAATCCATAGCATATAGAGAATTTTTGTAGGTACAAAAGAGGACCACTTCCTATGGTTATAAAGAAGAATATTGGTGATACTGGTAAGAGTCTTGCAGAGTACATAAGTGAATTTGAGAGTTGTTTCAAGAAAATAGAAGATATCAACAGTAATAAGGTGTATCATCAAAAAAGGGAAGCACTTCTATTTAGGACTGGTTTAGCCCTTTGAGTAAGTGGTTTGGGGTCATGTCAAACACCTTGAATGGGTCTTTGACTTGGATCTGGTTTTTCCCCTATCCTGCCCTATTTTCCACTTCTCTCCTACCCATTTTTGGTATCCCGCTCTGATATTTTGAGGTTCTTGACCTCAGGGTCAAGGTCGACCTTCTGGTTCAAGGTCAACCTCAACCCTGACCTAGGTCAAGGTTGAACTCAACCCTAACCTAGGTCAGGGTCATCCTCGACCCTGACCAGGGGTCTAAATTTGAAATTTCAAAGATTTTCAGATGTTGAGGTTTGGAAAGAATTATTTCCTTCTTCTGGGTCAGCTATTTCAGACTCCAGAGTAGAGAATCTTTAAAATATATTTAATATAGGTCCACTTATAGGGGTATAGGCCTAATTGGAATTTAATTCTCCTATGTTAGCCTCTCTAGAAGTTTGTGCCCTAGACTTTTATATAAGGAAGCCTTTCTCCTCTCATTTTCTAAGACAAGACCTAAGCACACAAGACATGATATGATAATGGAAGGATAATCTACGCATAATCTATAAAAATCATTCAAGCATTCAAGATTCAATTCATCAAGGAGATCCATTAGTAGTCATTGAAGGATTCAAGCTCTATTGAGCCCTCTTGTTGAAGATTTCTCCATCCATATTCATTCAAGCTTCTTCCTATTCCAAGATCCATTCAAGATTGGTGTTGAAGATCTAAAGGCAACTGATTTGAAACATCTTACATCCTACATTCTACATCCATACTTGTGAGTTCAAGGATTCAAATCCTCCATAAGGGTTTCAACATAAGCAAGGTGAATTATTCTATTTACTTTGTTTGTTACTACAATTTCAATTCTATTATAAGGTTAATTCAAAAATTGGGGTTTGACCAAGGCAAACCCCTCCCCCCAAAAAACAAAACCATTTTTATTTTAGGTACAGGTATAGAACAATGAATTATAGAGAAGATTCAGATACCCTTTTCAGAAAACTTTTAGGACCCGCAAACATAATTTTTGTCAGAGCAATGCAGGTCAAGGTTGATATAAAGCGGTCAAGGTCGACCTCGCTCAGAAAAAAAATATTTATGGGTTTTTTCCATCTCTGTGTTTCTATTCCAGATCCAGTTACCAAATTTCTAGAAACTCAGTATAGACACCAGAAAACAACAATTTCCAGATCTGTTATACTTTGAGGTTAATATTTGTCTTCAATTCATTTCAATTAAGTTTTAAATCATTTTAGATATATTACACACTTTCCCTTCTCCCTCATTAACCAGGAATGTAAGGTTTTCCTCTTTCTTCTTATTTCCAATTGATTGATTCATTTATGCATTAACCATTTTATTGTGGTTAATCAATTCAGATTTTTCCTTTGTAAATTTGGGGATAGGAGGAGGATATTACCTTCCCCAAACCTTTCAAATATAAAGGTCATATCACATCATCATTTCATTTTATCATATCTTACAAAATCTACATATATACATTTTAGATCTTACATAAGGTATGGAAGGTAAAAGAATCTAGCGAGGAAAAGGTTCAAGGAGAGTCAGTAGATGCTACTGAGTCTTTGCCTGATCCTAACATTTCTACATCAACCTAGATGGCCAAGTATGGACTTAGGGGGAGCATTGGAAGAATACATCAGAAATCTATCCCACCCCTAAATTTGAGGAGTAAGCTCTTGCGAGCTTAGGGAGAGTATGTAGAAATAGTGTGGAATATTTATCTATGATCGCATGGTTTTCTATATTTATATACTGTGATCGCCATATTGATACTCGACTGGCTTATGTGCAGAAATGAATTTATTAGGAATTGCATCATTTTTCACTCAGCAACATATAAGGATAATTGAAAGAACATAATTGAACATCATTTGAAGAGAAGAGCCAAAGGAGAATAGAGTCTTGAGTAGAAAAAGAGATGGAGAAAGTGTATTGAAGAGTTTGATCAAAGAAGAGATCTCGCATTTACATAGTAAAAATGTATTTAGATCAACTGAAAAGCCTTTGAAATGGATACACCTATGATTTTTGATGTTGTAGAGAGACAAAAAAGCTAGTAGATAGAAGAAATGCAAGGTCCACTAAATTGGAATCACCTCCTAAGGAACATAGGATAGAAGAAGAAGAGAAGAAAGTTGAAGAAAAGACCACTAATGTGAGACATCTTTCGGAGCCAGATATGAAAATTCTAGAGAAGAGGATTATTGAGCAAGGGAAGCTTGTTTCATTGAAAAAATACTATGATAGGTATGAGGCATCTGACAAACTTCTAATTGAAGACATAGTTATTAAACATTTACTTGTCTTTAAAAAGAATTTGTTAGAGATAGGAAGGTAGTATACCTGAGGAATCGTATGAGAAATTGGAGATAAGGAAGAAACTAGTACAGAAGGAAGATGAAGTAATTAGAGAACAAGAAATTGAAGGCAAGTTTCCTGTTGTATATGTCAAAGAAACGCAGAGGATATTGAATAAAATAAAACCCCTATTGAGAACCAAAACTAGACTAGTGAAGATAATGGGAGGAATATATGATGAAGTTAGTGAGGAGACACTGAAAGCTATAGAAAAAGTCTTAATGGGAACTGAAATCGATGAAATCTCGCCACCTAATTCTCCTAAGCCCAAATCCATTGAGAAAAGAGAATTGTCAAGGAAAGATGAGATAAATCTTGATAAATCAATGAGTGAAGATGTTAGTCAGTATGTAAGTACTATGAAACAACTAGTTTTTTTTATATTTATGGTGTACCTATGTCATTGGACACTTTGGAGGATGTGAATGACCCCTTTGTGGAGAATACAGACATTGGATGAATCACTGACAAGGATATGATAGAGAAAGAAATTTAGAAAGAAAACATTGATGCATCGGTGGAAGATACAGTGATTAAGGTTGAAGATTCTTCACCTTTATTTTTGGCAAGTGGAGACAAGTCTTTGAGAACTGACATTGAAAACATGGATCAGGAGTTGATGAAGTTGTCCTTCATTGCATTTAGTAAAGCTAAAGAAAGATCTGAGCATAAAGGAAAGAAGAAGACTAAGGTAATGACTAGAGTAGTTGACACTTTGAACAAAATACTTCCAACACCTACTATTTTTTAGGGAAAAGATAATGCAAAGAACTTGAACAAGGCACTAGATGACTTTGAATGTCACTATGAGTCTTTGGAGAATATCACAGAAGAGAAGGCTAAAAAGAAATATCTCATGAAGATATTGGAGGAAGTATGCAAGTCTATTTTTTAGGACTTGGGCATACTAAACTAGACCACATCAGAGGCAAAAGGTTACGTCGCACAAGAAAGGAAGTTATACAGTTACTATATCAACCCTATCAAACATGTCAAAAACATTGAGGACATAGTAGTGAAGGAAATATCTACTTTGGATAAGTTGATGGACAGATGTCATACCTCCTCACAATCTATATTGGAGATAGACAGAGAGGTGTCCAAGATTTTGGAAAAACTGAGTATCCTTGATACTGAAATAGGGAGAGTTATGACAAGATTTGGTTTGTTGAAGAGTCTAATCACTCCCAAGCTATCAATTCTTGAGGTCCATATCTCTAACATGGAGAATACATCATAGGCCCTTACAACCAATATACCTACTGACCTAAGGCAACAAAGAACTCTTCATTCACATTGAAAAGAATGATTCGTGTAAGTTAGATTTTGGTGAAGACTTGGACAAAGGAAATGAACATCTTGGAAGACTCTTTTCGAGATGTATTAAAGATGGTCTAATTCTCTAGTAAGAAGTAGTACAATTTTGATACATTCTACATTTTTGTATACCTTTTCCATTGATGTCAAAGGGGGAGAGGATAAGAAATGAAAAATGGATATATGTAAAGAGAAGAGATGAAAATGTATAGATATATTTTTGGTATTGACACTTAGTCATTTTTCACTAAGTGTTTCCATCAATGCCAAAGGGAGAAAATGTTGGAAAGTGATACATTCCTAGAGTGATATGATACACTTGAGGGTTGTCATTTATGGTAACACATCTGGAATGATGGTTGCTTGAATTTTTTTATAGTTTTGGATATACATATAGAATCATGACTAAGTACAGTAAACAAAAATACAGAGTATAGCAGTACAATTTTGGACAGCGAAGACAATATGTGATGCATGGGGACATGTGAGCTTAGAGGAAGAGATTTTGGAGTATGTATGACCTTCTGGTAAGGATTCTTCAGTTTTTGTGATGATCACAGAGAGTTACAATATTTTGAAGTAATCCAAAGACACAGTAACAAGTATACAAGGTAGGTGAACAGTCATGATGAATGAGGGAGTATGACGTGGACTCCTAGTGTGCTAATTTGGATTGTGATTGTGGATTACCTATTATTTGGTAGTATAAGGTCAACAAATTTTTATTTACTCTTTGAGTATTAATTAATTATATTTTGTAATGTATTAGAGAGTCGACTAAATGATGTAATATATATATATATATATATATATATATATATATGAAGATATTTTTGTAAAGTGAAAGAGAGAAGTGATGAGATGATATGAAGCAAATCGAATTCATGGATGAATTGTGATGTAAGATAGATGCAAGCTACAAATGGAACTATCTAAGCATAGATGATGATTGCAATTTTCATTATTGAGAATTGATTATAACAGAACTATATTTGATTGTAAGAGCAGTGTGCTCAATATACCTTTAACATGGTTTTGTATTCCTCTAACAGGGAAATGTGCTAATGTAATATTCAGATCCTAAAAGGGCTAGGTCTCCTAACATGGACACTATAATTTTAGTGCATATTTATGGGTACTGTCCCCACCAGGGTTTTCCTTTGGCCAGAGTTTCCTCAACAATAATTCATGGTGTTATGAGTTATGTGTTGTGTGCTTATGTTCTTTTCATTTCAATAATTATATGCTTAAGTTGGAATTTATTAAGCTCATGTTTAAAGTGTTTTAATACTGATTGACCCCCTCTCAGTATTACTTAATCCTAACACTTATGTGGAACTAAATTTTTACTATCATACATGTACGTTACTTTTGAGATTAATGATCACTATGAATTTAGGGTAGGTAATCTAGTGTCTAACGGGGAGTGACTTGCCATGAGGGTGGAGACCCTAAGATGTTGCCAAGGTAACTCATTGTAAGTTACTTAATAATTGATAACCTAATACACTATGGGGTGTAAAATTAACTAATAAGACATCTGTATTCCTCGCCCATGCCTTGAGTGATTTTATAGGATAGGATGGGAGTAGGAGAAGATGATTGATTTGATCTTGCATAGTTAGTGCCCTTGTTTGTATGAGAGATTACTGATACCAAATAGAGTCACTAGGGGGTCATGGTCAAGCGAGACTGCCAGGGTCACTTTAGAGTTGACTCATGTGATGACACTTCCCCATTTATATTTTATATTTCCTACGTGTGTTGGTTGCCTATGGGTTTATAGGTCTTTACCTATTTAGTTGAAGTTGTACCTTGTGATAGAGATCTTCCAAGATCCCCTTTTAGTCTTACCTTATGACTGGCATGTAAACTGAGTGGGATATATTATTCTCTCCTCAAGATGGTCAGAGTGGACCATTTAGGTGCCATGAGGATGGGTGGTAGCGATCCTCTTTACCATTGGAGACCTCGACATCCTTATACCATTATTGATGTATTTCAAGGTGTGTTCCCTTGGTCTTGGTCAGGCCATCTAGTTGTTGGTGACAAGGGTTTAACAACCTCATGTGGATTCTATAAGTCTAGTGGTTGTATCAAGCATTAACAGTTTGAGATTTTGGTGCAACGACAACCACCCAATCTAACAATTGGTATCAGAGCTAAGGTCATAGGTTCCAACCCCATGCATGTCCTGAGGGAAGGATTGTTGCAAGGTGTGCGCCCTTGGTCTCAGTCAGGCCATGCAACAGTTGGTGACAAGGGTTTAACAACCTCCCATGGATTCTATAAGTCTAGTGGTTGTATCAGGCATTAACAGTTCGATATTTTGGTGCAATGACAACCACCCAATCTAGCATGATGATCTTGTAGCAGTTGTACCATATGCGACATCTTTGGAGATTTGCTCTTATCTTTCTTAAGTTGTTTATCATATCATGTATATGTATTTCAGTTATGTTATTTATGGATTAATGTATTGTACTTTGTACTGGATTTTTTTACATACCCTACGACTTGTGCAATGGATGGAAATTCATTGGATATACCTTATGGTATCAAATGTAATTGTATCATTATTTATGAGAAGTTGTACTTGTTATTAATTATGTACTTTGGCATATTTATAATTAGTCTTTAATTAATTTATGAGTAATTCCTATATTATGGAACCCTTGAGAATTGTATCCTTGTCGAGTTTACTTTTATGTTCATGTTTCACTGTAATTTCTTCCGCTTAATTGTTCATCTTGAATGTAAACTTTAAAAAAAAAAGTCTATAAACATTGTTACTTGTTATAGGTTAATTTCTCTTGGATTCCCTGGCGGGGTGTTACATTTGGTATCAAATCCCATTTTTTTTCTATACTAAGATATCTAGTAATCGCATACACCCACTAGTTGTTTAGTATTTGAAAACTTGAAACAAACTTAGACATATAACACTCTTGTATTTTAAACTATTGTGTTATGACCATATACCATGTCTTTAATTTATGACTTATTGTTTTTTTAACATTTCTCCTTGATGTTGATATAGGAAGATGGTTACCAAAACTACATCTGCTACTGGGGGCCAAAGTAAAGGCCACAATAGAGGATGCAGAAGGGGTAGGATCCCTAGCACATCTACAGGTGCTAGGATTGAGAGTGTACATGAGGAGAACAAGGAGGATCATAGTGGAGAATGAGAGGTTGAGATAGAGTCTCAAACTATGTAGTACTTCAGGCCATTTTGGATCGCCTTCCCAAGGTGGATAGAGCTTAGTAGGAAGAGCATCACCATGAGGAGGAGACTAGACATAGATCAAGGAGCCCGAGTAGGAAGGGAATTTTGGGTGATCAGGAGGCCACTAAGGTCAGGCATATGAGAGACCTTATGAGATTACAACCACCTTCATTAAATGGTCTGGGTATTAGGTCTGAGATGGAAACTTGGCTCATTGGGTTGGATCACTATTTTTCTATGCATCAGTTTGATACCAATGTCGAAGCGAGGTATGCTATCATACACCTTGATGGTTTTGTAGCCACATGGTGGAAGATCAAGGAAGAGAAGCTAGGGATTAGTATGAACACCACCACTTGGGGATTTTTTCTTGAGAAATTATGTGAGCGGTTATTATCTGACTAGTGGCACCAACAATGCATAGATGAATTCCACAATATGTGGCAGTTACCCCTTACAGTTCAAGAGTATGAGCGTTGTTTCTTCAAGATGAAGTCATATGCAGGGTTTACTGATAAGTATCTATTGATGGTTCAACATTTAATTAGGGGGATTAATGGCCACATAATTGGGGGATTCAAGGTTTTTGAACCTAAGACCTTCAAGGAGGCAGTCAAAAAAGCTACTCTAATTAAGGAAAATCAGACTTCTGGTCATGGTGGCTAGATGGGTGTTCACACTAGGGGATCTTCTTCTTTAGGGTTTTGAGATAATCAGTCCAAGGGGATATGAACTTAAAGAAACCCTTATCTTAGTTAATGGGTAATCATAATCAATAGCATAAGGGTTCATATCCTCCAGCTCAGAGCAGTGGTTCTCAATCAAAGAGCTTCCATAAATTTAAGCGCAACAAGCACAATCAGCCCAGTCGGCCAGCACAGAGCTCACATTCAGTGGCTAGTAGAGGAAGCTATCAATAGTCTAGTGCACCCTCCTATGGGAGAGGTTATGGTAGAGGTGGTGTTTGCTTCTCTTATGGTCAGTTTGGACACATTGCAGTGAATTTTCCTCAACATGCACCATAGTTTTCAGGGTAGAGGACCACAACTTATGAGCCTACAATAGGAGATGTTGGTAGAAATCATAAGTCAATCAGATTTCCATAATCCATTGAATTTAGTGTTGAATTTTTGGCTTTGATTATGTATGTTTTTTAGCATCAACATTTTGGATCACATTCCATGATCCATCATCAGGATGCGAGAGCAGAGAGCTCTCACATCCTAATGATGGATCATGGAGTGTGATCCAAAATTTTGACGCTAAAAAGTATACATAATCAAAGCCATAAATTCATCTCTACAGACCTCATAAGGTTTTTACAACTATGGATCATTGCTAGGAAGAGAACCAGGGCACAGTGCTAGAAAATTTGGGTGATACTCGAGGTATTTATCTTTCTATCTTGTTTGATTTAGGATCTACAAATTATTTTATATCTCCTTTTGTAGTTGAGCGATGTGGGCTCATGGCAGTAAAGCAGGACATAAGTTGGCAAGTAGAGTTAGCCTTAGGGGAAAAGGTGCCAACAGATTCTCTAGTGTGGACCTTCGTGTGATTCCCTTGGGATCATATGATGTTTTCCTCAAAATGGATTGGTTAGGATCTCACGCAGCCAACATTGATTGTAGACAAAAGATCATTATATGCAAGGACAATGTTGGAAAGGACATGGAGACTTTGGGTGTTCAATATCATATTTCACTTCATATGATTTCTGCCATGCAACTCAAGAGAAGCATGCGAAAGGGATATTAGGTTTTTTTGTCTCTATAATTGAGCTAGATGAAGTTGAGACAGAGGCCAAGACTCTTGATCATCCTATTCTTCAGGAATTCATAGATGTATTTCCAAGTGATATTCTGAGTATGCCACCAAAGCATGACATAGATTTCTATATTGACCTCATTCCAGGAGCAGAGCCTATTTCTAGAGATCCTTATTGAATGACCACTCAGGAGTTGAGTGAGTTCTGACTCCAGTTAGAAGATCTTTTGACAAAGGGTTGCATTCAACCAAGTGTTTCCCCATGGGGAGCACTTGTACTCTTTTTCAAGAAGGATGGATCCTTACACTTGTGCATCGACTATAGATAGTTGAACAAGGTAAAAATCAAGAACATGTATCCTCTACCAAGGATTAATGACCTATTTCATCATATTAAGGGGCCCAAGGTGTTCTCTAAGATAGATCTCAAGTTAGGATATCATCAGTTGCGTATCCATGATGCAGATATTCACAAGACTATATCTGCACTCGCTATGGACATTATGAGTTCACAGTAGTTCCTTTTTTATTGACGAATGCTCCATCAGTCTTCATGTGCTTGATGAAAGGATTATTCTGCTCTTATCTCGATCACTTTGTTTTCATCTTCTTGGATGACATATTGATATATCCTAAACCCCTTGAAGAACATGAGGAACATATGCGACAGATTTTGCAGTGCCTTTGAGATAATCAGTTATATGCCAATGCGACAAAATGTGACTTCTTTCAATCATAATTTTAGCACCTGGGTCATGTCATTTCAAGTGAGGGTATCTTAGTGGATTCAAGCAATGGTGGATTGGCCATTTCACACTAATGTGTCTGAGGTTTTTAGCTTCATGAGATTGGCTGGATATTACCGTTGATCTGTTCAGAACTTCTCTAGAGTTACTCATCCTATCACCTCTCTTCAGAGGAAAGGGAAGAAGTTTTTTTGGACAGAGAAGTGTGAAGAGGCTTTCCAAAACCTCAAGGAGCGTTTGAATAGTGCACCTATTCTAGTAGTACTCGATCCATTGGGTGAATTTATGGTGTGTACTGATGCTTCTTTGGAAGGTATAAGGGCAGTCCTTATGCAAGATGGACGTGTTATTTCATATGTATCTCACAAAATCAAGGATCATGAGCTGAATTATCCTACACATGATCTTGAGTTAGCAATAGTAGTTCATGCAATGGTCTGATGGAGACATTTTATTTTAGGACATAAGTTTGATCTTCATAGTGATCACCGCAGCCTAAAGTATATCTTTACCCAGCCTAATCTGAATGCTAGGTAGAGATGATGGATGGAATTCCTATATGAGTATGACTTTGAATTCAAGTATATTCAGGGTAAAGAGAATGTGGTAGCTGACACCTTTAGTTGAAGGAGGCATGAGATATCAACATTGACTCTTGGTGTAGATTTACTAAGTCGTATACTCTAGGCACTTCCTACAGATCTTGGTATCAGGAAGTGAGTGTAGAGATTGAATCAGGGAGACCTTTAGAGGGTAGATTTGCAGGTTATGTTCTAGAGATAGATGGTCTTTTGCATCATACGATCTAGATAAATGTACTCTCATCAAATGATCTTTGTATATTGATTCTATCTGAGGCTCATTGTGCACCTTACTCGACACATCCAGGTGTCAAGAAGATGCTTGCGAATCTTAGACAGATTTATTATTGGACCAGTATAAAATGAGACATTACTAATTTTGTGGAAAGATATCTAGAGTGTCAAAGGGCTAAGGCAGACCAACAGCGTCCAGCTAGGATTTTACAACCTAATCTTGTTGCATCATGGAAATGGGATATCATATCAATGGACTTCATCATAGGTTTGGCTGTGACTCCTTGCAGACATGATGCTATCATGGTCATTGTTGACCAATTGAACAAGGTGGCACACTTTTCTCCTATGAGGGCATCCTATATAATAACTTTAGTGGCTAAAGTATTTATGTAGGACATTGTGAGACTACATGGTATTCCATGCAAGATTATATCAGATGGGGATCCTGTATTCACTTCTGCATTTTGGACTTCATTACAATATGATCTGGGAGCTTAGCTGAATTTCAATTCAACATATCATCTCGAGACCGATGGTCAAATAGAGTGGGTCAAACAGGTATTGGAGGATATGTTGATGATGTATGTCATGGACAGACAGACTCACTGGGAGGACTATCTATATTTGGTTGAGTTTTCTTATAACAATGGATACCATAGCTCTATTGGTATGTCACCTTTTTAGGATTTGTATGGTCATCCTTTCTGTACACCTTTGAGTTGGGATAGGCAAGAGGACCATATTATACTAGGTCCTAATATGCTTTGAGATATGGAGCAACAACTAGAGCGCATTTGAGAGCATTCAATCACAACCCAGGATAGACAAAACAAATATGCAGATGCTCATAGCGTGGATAGACAGTTCATAGTTGGTAATAGGGTATTATTGAGAGTGAGACCACAAAAGAGTATGATACATTATGGAAAGGGTTCAAAGTTGGCACCTCATTTTGTAGGCCCTTTTGAGATTATTGAGAGGATAGAACCAGTTTCTTACCGTCTTGCATTGTCACCTAGCTTAGCTTGCATTCATTATGTTTTCCTGCATGTTTCAGTTCTTAGAAAATATATTCCAGATGTGACACATGTTCTTGATTGGAATTCTTTACAAGTAGAGGATGGGAAGATGGCTTTGGAGCCTATTTGCATTCTGCAGCAGCGGGATTTGACCCTCAGGGATCGCACCATCAAGCAGGTTAGGGTCCAATGGGACCCTTCTGATGAGTCATTAATGACTTGGGAGGATGCAACAAGATTACAAGATTTATATCCCTATTTGTTTGTAGGCTTCCAAGAGTAAGCCTAATCTAAGGGGAGGGTGAATGTAGTGCCCACCCTTTAGTATCTTTAATTTTATTTTGTTAAACTCCTTTTGGCCACTTACACGTGTTCATTGAATACTCTATCTCTGTTTGTAGTAGATATTGTATGACTTTTCACTAGATTTCAGTTAGTAAGAACTATGGATTTTGCGTGATTTGATGTTGTTACATTTAGACTTATGATCATTTTTATTATGTTTATCTCATGTTATGATGACATTTATGATTATGGATTAGTGACAATATTGGCACCATATTTATATGCACATGGATCATATGTATGTTTTTACTTTGTGTATAATGCAATTTTATGGTATGAGGCAAGGTCGTAGTTACTTGCATGCGAGACCCACACGACCTACCATTCTCAACCATTTCTTGTTGCATATTATATGTATGCACATGCTCATATTTGTGATGACAGGATTGCAAGTATCGCGCATCGTCTTTCTTGAATTGGCAGGAGTGAGCGTGCCCTATCGCAACATCTCAATGGTAAGAGGGGGGAGATAATGGATAGGTCCAAAACCCTAACTTAAACAAGTTTATGTGTTTTCACCCTTCAAAATCCATCAAGTGACATGAATATGAGAACCTTTACTTGTGTCTGAGTTTTTCTTATTTTGTCTTAGTCGGGTTTTCAGGGTTGTATGTGTGCTTTGAGGTTATTTTTGGGTTAGAATAGGATTTGGTTTATTATGTTATTTTCAGTATAATTATTAAATCTTGTTAATTATAGAAATAATAAACAAGGGGGTGTTTGATTAATAAAAGTTAATGAAAATACTTTTGTTGATTAAAAAGATTTAATTGGAATTCCTGAATTTTATTAAAAAGGGTTTAATAAACTTTTAACTCCAAAATTGAATTAAAAGTTGTCTTTTGGAGGATAAAGATGCATTTTTGTAAAATCAAATCTTTTGACTCAAAAGTCAAACTGGAGTTACTTTTGAACCTTAGGAGTAAGTTTAGAAACCCTAGGTTAGTAAATTTTTTCTTATTTTAGGAATTTTTGGCTCTTCTCAAGAACACACATGTTGAAGGATTTGAGCTCTAGATTTTGGAAAGGAGGAATTTTTGAAAGATGAGGAACATTTTGGAAAGCTTGCTTGTTTACTAATGGATCACTAGTTTTAGATTTGTGAGGAATTTGAGGTAGGATCCTAGATATGAAATTGCGTGTCTATATTTTAATGTAAATCTTTAAGCAAAAATTGCTTAAAGATTAGTTTTGGTTGAAAGGTTAGATCTAAAACTCTTTCTGTGTACCCTAGGATGGATTAAGAATAGTTCTGTGGATTCAGAATGGTAGTAAATGGATTAGATAATCCAGATATGTGATTTTTGAAAATAATGAATTATTCTAGAAAATAAAATTTGTGATCTTGAGAAATTCCTCAAAACTGATTTAAATGCACAATCAGACTTCGAAAATAAAACCCATTAGTCTTTAAAGAAAAACAAGAACATAGTTATTTTATTAAAATTATCTATAAAAGGGTTTTATAGTTATTATTGTTTTAGTTATAAATGAACTTTTTTTTACTTGTTGCTATTTTTTTATAGACTATGTTTTGTAATTTTTTAAAAAAAGAAAAAACAAATAAAACAAACAAAAAAAAATGTTTTAAAGAAATTATATA
>MU226980.1:1298491-1320745 GCA_018584345.1 Thuja plicata | reverse complement strand
GTGTTCCATTCATTCTCATGAGAGATGGGTTTGTGTAAACCACTACTCATGAATCAAAGGTCAATGAGTTTGACTCAAAAAACTACACAGTTGAATCGAAATAGAATTTTTCAAAAAAAAAAAAATTAACATTGGTCGAAATTTTGACCAATGCTAGTTAATTTCCACCAACGTTTGGTTGAAATTTCGACCAATACAATGGTCAAAATTTCGACCATTGGTTTGGTGGAAAGCATGGCATTCTCGTCATTTTTTTAGTGAATTGGTCGAAATTTGCGACCACTCGTTGGTGGAAGTATTCGTCAAAATTTCGACCAATGCAGTAAAAAATGACGGCAATTTTAAGCTTGGGCTATAGTCGAGATTCCGACCTTTGTTTTGGTCAAAATTTCGACCAATTATAAATACGTCGAAACTTCGACAAAAAAAGACCGACGAACATTTTGGTCGTAAATTTCGACCAATTGCCATCAAAAATTGAGGTCAAATGTACTAGTGATATATGTGTAAAATCCTCTAACAAGGTCACACCTAATAGTGTGTTTGTAACCTTTAACAGGGTTGGATCTTAACAGGGCTCACTTCAGAAGAGTGAAAATTTGGGGTACCGGTCCCAGTGGTTTTTTTCCCTTAACAGGCTTTCCACGTTAAAAATTCATGTGTTATGTGTGTATGATTCATTTCTTTATTTTTTTTATATCTAACATAGTTAACACTAGATTTATTGGTATACTCTGCATATTTACTATATTTCGGTAAATAGTTATACTGCTTATCGGTAATCAAGGAGAATAAGGACAGACAAGGTAAACTGACAGACAGATAATCATTATAAGTATATCATAGCATGAATCTTGTAGGGACATAATAATCTGAGGTTTTTTTGATTGGTGGTTAGATTAAGGATAAGTTTTTGAGACCGCTGATTCACCCCCCTCTCAATTATTACTAACAGGAAGCACCAAATATGAATAGGGATCATTTATCTACATGGAAAAGTAGAATGAGGTTGCATGTGTCTGGAGTAGGGGAATATGCACTTTACTATCTTGAGGATGAATATGTAGCACTAACTATTGCACCTTTGGCTATTAGTGAGCAAAGACATAAACATGAACACACACAAGTCATGATTGAGATTGCATCTTCACTTACTGACCAGGAAAATGATGAGCTTGATGGTTGTACTAATGCAAAAAAAATATGGGATAAGATTATTTTTACCTATGGTGGAGATCAGCATGTTTAGAAGGCTAAATCATAAAGTTTGAGAGGAAAATTTGACTCTATGAGAATGAAGGAAAGAGAGAACATAATACAATATAGTACAAGACTTAAGGAGACTGTTAATTCTATTAGAGGAGTTGGTGGTATCATAACACAGGATGATGTTACAAGAAAAATGTTGATAACTCTGCTATCGAGTTATGCCATTCATGTATCTTCTATACAAGAGCTGAGATCTATAACCCAGATGAATGTTTCACTGGATGCCACTATTGGTAAGTTAATTGCATTTGAACTTAATTAATTTGACAATAGTGTACTTTCTATTTATAATATTGAATCTTCATTTAAGTCTACTTTAAATATTGGAAAGGCTAGGGAAGCTGCTGCTAGAGATGGTTATTTGAGCAGTGCTAGTGAGAAATTTTATAGCTACACAGAAGGAATTGCAGAGCTATTTACTGAATGTGATGAGAATGAAAGAAAATTTTAAGCTTTGTTGGCTAGAAGGTTAAAAGGAGGCAAAGAAAAATAACGAGGTAAGCTACCCTTGAAATGTTTTAATTATGATAAAATTGGTCACTTTGTATCTAACTGTCTAGAGAATGATAAGGAGGAAAAGAAAGATAATGACAAGAGAGAAAACAGATTTAGGACATACAGAGACTACAAAAATAAAGGTAATAAATATTGTTAAATTGCTAATGAAGGACAAAGTGATGATGATTCTATTGAGAGAAATGAGGAAAAATACATTTTTTATGTTGCTATAAAAGATGATTCTGATGAAGAAGAACCTAGATCCCTAATATCATAAATAAGTAAGAATGAAACATAGATTATAGATAGTGGTTGTTCACATCACATGACTGGTGAGACACTTGTTTATATCCTTGGAAAATCATGATGGAGGTTATGTTAGATTTGGTAATGATGCTCCATATAATGTGAAAGGAAAAGGATCTATAATTCTACTGAATAAAACAAGACGTGATGATGTTTATTGGGTTGAAAGATTAAAGTATAATCTATTGAGTGTTGAATAGCTTAAAAATACAAGTCATCAATGGAATTTCAATATGGAAGAGTGAATGTATTTGATGAGAAGAGAAATCTAATTACTATTGTAGAACAATCTAAAGGTAATCTATTTTTCTTGATACTTCTATGAAGAGTTTCCTATTTTCTAAAGTTGAAGATGTTTGGTTATGGCACAAAAGGCTTTGTCATGTTAATTTTGACAACTAAATCAAAGTGAGTAAGAAGAATAGAGTAAGAGGACTATTGAGACTTGAAAAAGTAGAGAATGTTATGTGCAGAAAATTTCAGATGGGTAAGATGACTAAATCTAGTTTTTCAAGCAAGACTTATGTTACACAAGGTATTTTGGATTTAGTTCATACTGATTTATGTGGACCGATGAGAACTCAAAGTTATTATGGAGACAAATATTTTATTTTATTTGTGGATGTTTATTCTAGAATGATGTCTGTAATGTTATTAAAAGAAAAGTTTGATGCATTTCAAATGTTTAAGTGGTATAAGGCCCAAGTTGAAAAAGAAACTGGAAAACATTTGAAATGTCCGAGATCCGACAGCGGAGGTGAGTTTACTTATGATGAGTTTCCATTGTTTTTTTAATGATAATGGAATCAAGAGACAATTGTCAGCACCAAGGACACCATAATAGAATGGGATTTCTTAGAGAATATACAGATCCATTATTGATTGTGTTAGAACACTGATGATTGAAAAAAGAGTCTGTGAGTATTGTTGTTTATACATTGAAACGAGTATAAATGAAGAAAGGTACCAACAAGACACCTTATGAAATCTGGTATGATCACAAACCTAATGTTAGCTACTTTAAAATCTTTGGGAGAAAATTTTATATTTTGAAAGAGTCTAGAGAAGGAAAATTTGATTCAAAAGGAGATGAAGGGATATTCTTAGGATATGCTACAAAGAGTAAAGCTTACAAATGTTTGAACAAGGTTACTAAAAAAATGGTGGAAAGTGAAAATGTGAGAATTGATGAATTTGCAGAAAGAAATGAAGAAGACAATAAGAATGAACCTGATGAATATGAGAAGTTTGTATATGTACAACATGATGCACCTAAAAATTTATCGAGATCACCTACCAAGGAGGAATATGTACAAGAAGTTCCACAACCGAATGTTGATATTGATGAACTGAGAACTACCAATCCTGTTTTGGAAAATTATGTGAGAAGGCACCATTCTTAGAGAAAGATTCTTTGAAATAAGGAAGTTGGAGTGATGACAAGGAGAAAGGCAAGAGACAATACATGTTTGATATCTTCATTTGAGATAAAGAAAGTTATGGAAGAAATGGATAATGAGGATTGGATGAAAGCAATGAAAGAAGAGTATGATTAAATTAAGAAGAACAAGACATTGACTTTAGTACCTAGGCCTAAAGACAAAAATATGATTGGTACTAAATGGATTCTCAAAAATAACTGAATGAGCATGGAGAAGTTATCATAAATAAAGCTAGATTGGTTTGCAAAGGTTATGCACAAGAAGAAGGAATTGACTATGGAGAGAGTTTTGCACCTATTGCTAGACTAGAAGGAGTTAGATTACTTATAGCATATGCTTCTTACAAAGGATTCAAGGTATATCAGATGGATGTTAAGTCTGTATTTCTTAATGGGATACTTGAGGAAGAAGTATACATTGAGAAACCTGAAGGATTCATTGAGAACACAAACAAGAACAAGGTATGTAAGTTACATCAAGCTTTATATGGATTGAAATAAGCACCCCGAGCATGATATGAGAGACTGCACTCTTATCTATTCAAAATAGGATTTCAAAGAACATGTGATAACATTAATGTTTACTTGAAATGTGACAGTGATAATAAGTTTTGATTGCTGAAATTTTTGTTGATGATATTATATTTGGAGGCAATGACACTTTATGTAAAGGATTTGCTGATGAAATGAGAAAAGAGTTTGAGATATCAATGATCAAAGAAATTAAGATATTTCTAGGTCTACATATACAGTAAGTTAATAAAGGAATCTATATTACACAAGACAAGTATATCAAAGAGATTCTTAAAACTTTTGGTATCGAAGATTCCAAACCTGTTGGAACACTAATGGTTACTGGATGCAAATTATCTGAAGAATAGGATAAAACACAAGAGGTGGATAAGACTCTTTACCGAGCCATGATTGGTAAATTGCAGTATGTTGTTCACAATAGACCTGATATAACACATGTTGTTGGAATTGTTTCAAGATTTTCTTCTAATCTGAAGGAAACACATATGTCTGTAGTAAAAAGGATTTTGAGATACCTGAAAGGCACAGAAGAGTTTGGACTACTATACAAGAAATGAGGTACTTTTGATCTACATGTATACATTGATGTAGATTAGGCTAGAAATGTTGATGACAGAAAAAGTACTAGTGGAGGAGCATTATTTCTAGGTGAAAGATTGGTTACATGGTTGAGAAAGAAACAAATTTTTATTTCATAGTTTACTACCGAGGCTGAATATGTTGCTACTACTATGAATTGTGCAAACATAGTATGGATTAATAAATTACTTGAAGGCATGCAAGAAGAGATCACATATCCGGTTACTATTTTTTTGTGATAATACAAGTGCTATTAACATATCAAAGATCCCAGTTATGCATTCAAAGACCAAGCACATTTCTATCAAGTATCACTACTTGAGAGAGCAAGTTCAAGAGAAAAATATGAAATTGGAATATGTGAATTCAAAGGAACAACTGACTGATATCTTTACAAAGCCACTACCTAATGTTTCTTTTGAGTACCTAAGAGGTAAATTAGGGTTTCTTCCCCTATCCAATGTTCACTAAGGATCATGAGGCATGCTGCATCAATTCTATATTTTATTAGAATATCTATTTTTGAATTGATGTTAGTATGAAACACTTTAGGTGATTCTCAAAGTTGTGAAAAGATTTTTGTATGTAATGTTTTATGAGTACATGTCATGTATAATCCACTACTGAAACAAGTTTTTAGGAGTACAACTTTTTGGCATTATTGTCAAAGAGGGAGAATAACGAATTGATGACATTTATCTATAGGGAGAAATTGAGGGAGAAGAATGAATTGTTAATATTTACTCATGAAGGAGATTCAAAATGTATGTTACCTAAACAAAAGATTTATCCAAGAAGGATATTCAGATTAGAGAGATCAAAGTAGAAATAGATATATCAACTCAGAGGGAGTAAAATTATGTATTTAAAAGATGTCAACATCAATTGCTATAGCACTATTATAGTGGTTTCCATCAATGCCAAAGAGGGATATTATTGATTAACTGATGTTTATCTAATGGAGATGATGAAGACTGAGTTATACCGAGTATCATGATTGTAGAAATGGTTAGATTAGTTTTTTTTCATTGATGTCAAGCAATTGATTAATTAATTTTTATTGTGTTACCATATCTTAAGAGAAGAAGTTAAATGGGTGAAAAATACAAATTAGACAATGACGTTATATTTGTTTTCTACTATATATATGATGTTATCAAATCGGTATATGTGATTGATCAAGTCAGGAAATGCAATGAATTAAGTTATGGCTGAAAGAGATACTTTACCAAGCTAGAATGAGTCAGTGGGTAGAATATTATGTGAGTCAGTTACAGTTACCGAAAACTGAGCACCAAGAATAAGTTAGACACCGAGTAGTGAAGAAGTCAGTTACCGAGTTGCAAAGCAAGTTTTACTGAGTTTAGTATACTGATATTAAATGATGATGAAATCAAATTTAATGTGAAGCAATGATGAGATGGATGAGGAAATGAATTAAATGAAGTTGGTTATAAGATCTATGAATGGGAAAATTCAATATGAAGATCTAAGGCGAAGATCAAGCAGTTAAACAAAAAAGTGAAAGTTCCAAGAAAAGTTACAATTTCTTAAGTAAAAGTGACATGGTTTACCGAGTTGAGAAATTTGAAGAAGATGATCGAAGGACTAAGTGCAAAAGAAGGAAAATAAAATTAAGGAGATTAAGAGGAAAAAGTATGTCTATATAAGAAATGAGAATCACACTAAGTGAAAGGCTACTAGCGAACTGAACAGAGAAGGAAAGAAGATGAAGAACAACATTTACCGAGAAGAACAAAGAAAGACATATCAAAGAATCTACAGTATAAGAAAGAGATCAATGGAGTATGTGATGCTAGTATTCAATTGAGCATAAATTATTTGATTCAAGCATATTGAGATGTTAATTTTTATAGATCAAAGTTTACTGTTGCTTATTAATATTTGTAACAGAGAAATCTCTTAACCAAGTGGATTTAACCATCTTATTTGTAAAACCTAGACTGAGGTGACATTCCAAAAGAGTGTTTGAAGACCTCTAACAAGGCCATTCCTAATAGGGTGAAGATCTTAACAGATCTGAGGTAAATCCCCTAACAGGGTCACATTTAGCAAATGTGTTTGTAATCTTTAGCAGGATAAGTTCTTAACCGAGCATACTTTAGAAGGGTACATTTTATTGTGAGTTACAATTCCCACAGAGGGTTTTCCCAAATTGGATTTCCTCATTAAAGCTTGCGTCAATGACTTATATCATGTGTTAATGATTTAATATGATGTTGCTAAGTTTGAATGATTGATTGTTGCTTATGTTATTTGGTGAATTGGTTATTTACTGTATTCACTACTTCCCAAGTGAATCAGTGAGTTCAATTTTAAGAGTTTAAGTTTGATTAGTCTGATTCACCCCCCCTCTCAATGGAATCAACAATTTCAAATTCCCTCTACATATCTCCAGAAAAACCCTTGCACACATCATCATTTCCTCCAAAGATAATGTCATCAACATATACAATAACAATCAAAATCAGATCTGAAATCACCTTGTAGTAAAAATTACTATCAGCTAATCCCTTGTTAAATATTTATTTAATTAAATACATGTCCAATCTATCATAACCCACCATTGGTGCCTGCTTCAGTCCATATAATGTCTTCTTCAATCGGAAGACCAAATCTGGGTCACACTCTAAACTGAAGCCTTCTGGTTTCTCAATGTATACTTTTTTTAATTCTCCATTCAAGAATTTTGATTTCACATCCATTTGATATAATTTGAAATCCTTTTAGGCTACAAAAGCCAAACATATTATGATCACTTCCATCCGAGCAACATGAGCATATGTTTATTCAAAATCAATACCCTTAATCTGTGTATAATCTTTGCAAACCAATCTTTCCTTGTTTCTTATTACTTTTCCATTCTCATCAAACTTGTTCTGAAAGACCCATTTGCAACTATTACATTTTCATCTTCTGGTCTGGGTACAAGCTCCCAAGTTTGATTCTTCTCAATCTGATCAAGTTCTTCTTTCATTTCTTCTACCAAAATTTCATCATTACATGCCTCTTCTAAACTCTTTGGTTTATTTTTTGAAAGTAAACAAAGAAATACTTATTATCAAGCGGCTTTACTTCTTGTGATTAATCCTTTATTCTTATCTCCTATAATCTGATTTTCAAAATGACTTTTCTATACATACCTTGGTGTCTTATTTGAAGATTTCAGAGTCTCCTTTGTCTCTTCTGCTTCTATCTGCTTTTCTTCTTTTTCTCTATCATTAGGTTCTTCAGACTCATATACGGTGTATCTAATAGGTTTTATTTGAATACCCTCATCAACCTTCACATTTTCACTTTCTACCATCTTATTTAGTCTCTTTTTGTAACACCATTACACTTTTCTCCTTTTACAATTGTTGTTAATCAGGATTGCACCCTTAACAAATATGAGATTTGACTCTTCTATTGAAACATGGAAATAATCTCAAACTATAGGTTATCTATAATGAGAGTGAATCTCCAAGGTTAAAAGGACGGTCCCTTAAAGGTACTCACCTAAAAATATCTTGAATGAGGAAAGGGATAATAGGATATGCTTGTGAAATAGAAACCTAAAACTAAATGGGTGATGCACCAAATGAATAATGAAACATGCAACTAAAAAACCTCACAAGATTACCCTCTCTAGACATTAAAGGAAATCATAATATCAATCAAACATGTTATGCAAAATAGATTCTTATGATAGGTCATGTTATTCTTATGCTTTGAGAGGAAAACACTGGCATTTTCTCAAATTTTGACAGTAGAAAGACAGACATAATCACAGACCTACACAAAACTATGCCAAATTATGCATTTAACATTGAAAAGAGCCTAGTAAAATAAAGGTGGAACATAATATTTTAATATATCTTCTCACAATCAACACTTAAGACAGAAAAATGAGAAGGAATCAATATCTCCATATAATAATCATGAAAATATTCTACAATGTCTGAAATGCTCAATACACTCTACCCAAATTTGCAAGATGCAAAATAATGGCCAAAATAAATAACCCCCCCAATAATGAGGTCAAATATCAAGATATAGACCAATCCCTACAAGGGTTGAATATATGAGAAAAATAAGGAGAAAGAGGGGTCAAACTGCTAGAAACATACAGTTGGCCACCTAAAACCTCCCCAAAACTCATAATGTGTCCATGTAGCCCTCCAAACTCATGCAAAACTGCTCACAACTGACTCAAAAGTCTCCACAAAGCATATAAATATCCATAGGTTGGATGCATTTAAAAATCCCTTACATCAAGGGACCTAACTAATGGTGATCCATGGAGTTATCTAGTTAAAAAGTAATGTCAAGTCATACAGAAATGGAAAGGAACTTAAAATGATGCTAAACTTCACATAGATGATTCATGAAGCTCCTCAAGACATGGAGAAAATAAAAATCCCCTCCTCTATGTGTATCTGACCCAAAATTTCCAATGTGATGAAAATTTGAACTCCATAACAATCATGCAATTTGGAAAAATAAATGCCCCTCCAGGCCTAGACTGAATATCAGATGTGAAACTGAAAATATCACCTCCTCCAATCAAGAAAATGCCATCTCTCTTTCTCCAAGAGAAACAAAACTCCGCCATGCACTGAAATTTACTTCAAAACCAAGAACTCACACTTTCTTTTTATCATTGCATTTTAACTTAATGTTTATTTAATTGGTTTATAATGGAGAAATTAATAAACATTAATTACATAAATGATATTTGTGTAATAAATAAAAAGAAAGGAAAAATTAATAACCCACTTTACCTTTTATCTTAAGAAGGCAACATATCAACAGGAGGTCAGTACTAAATCCTTAGTTTTTGTGCGTTCAAGAGGCTTTCCTATTAGGCATATAGCTAGGTTAGAGGCTAATAGACTATTAGATTTTATTCTCTCACCAAAGAATGAAAGTTTAGTTGAGGAACTACAATCTCACTCTATGCTTTGACCAAAATTTTGAATAGTTAATATGAGTGGGCAGGTAAGTTTCCTTTCCTTCATTAGGAGCCAGTACAATATATGATCAAGTTTGTGTTCCCACTTCAGATCCTTATGGTTAATTTTGAGTGAGTTAAAGATTATAGAATCAAGAAGACATGTAGCTATTTTAACCAACTTGGCAATGGTTTTATTTGAGGTGGTGCTCTAGATCTAGTAGCATAGTAAAATAATAATGTTGTTACCATTGTGACCCAATCAATGAAGCACACATCATGGATAATATTGAACCTTTCTTGATTAACTTTTATATACAATGCACAAATCCTAAACAGGGTTATGGTAAGAAAAACAATTAGTTTCAGTTTTCATTTGTGTGATAGTGAAGAGAGGCTAAGCAGGTGAAATATATCATATTGCCTAAGGAGTATACCAATCATATGAGGCATGAGATGGAAATCTCATTGTATCATATAATATGCATAAACCCCACACAATGATGATATGTTTCATCAGCTTAAAATATTTTTCATTTTGGTTCAGTTTTAGCTTGGTGTGTTTCAGTTTCACCATGTGTGTTTTTTCAATTTTCAGTTGATAAGGTTTCAGTTTTCTAAGGTTGAGAGAGACTCTGTGCCCAATGGATTTTCATAAGGCATCTAGTCTAAATTGTTTAGTAGGAAAACACCCTTGAGAAGCCACCAAAAATGTTACGTATTTTTCACCTACAGCTCAAACAGACTGAGCTAATTACATTTTGAAACTAGTTAAGGTACATGTTTGATTACATTGAGTTTCATGATTAAATGTTTTGCTGAACAAAAGAAACTGTTGAAAGTAACATGCTGTAATGAAATAAAAATTATGATTTAAAAGAGCATTTCATTCATTTTCAAGTATATCACATTAGAAAAATATACTTATGTTTACAATTTTGAGTTCTTTTGATACAAAAGGAAAGTACATCACCCACACAAGTCGTGGGTTAACTATCAAAATGAGATGTATTTACAAAATAAACTATGCGTAAAAAGATAAGAGGTAAACATAGAAAAGGGACATGTCATTGCCTGGTGTAATGACAAATCCCCATCCATGAACAACACCATATTCATCTTCATCTTTACATTCTTTCCTCACGAATAGTTACCTATAGAGGGTGATAATTTTTTTTAGAGAAATGAAAGATCTCAATCCTATGTCTACTAATTATCAGTGCATGCACAATTACTTACATAAATGGATCAAATCAGATGGAAAGCATCAAAAAGGAACATTCAAAACTTCATGTTTTATCTAATGAGTTTGTTTAATGTGTAGGAATAGGTAAACATTCATCCTATTTCAACATGTCGGTTAAAATGGGCTCCCACAAGAATTGAGACCATGATGCTTGTGGTTATTGAGGAGTCATTCATCATTTGTGACAATGAAAATCATGTTTTCATTGTTACGAACAACAATGGCCGCTCAATAAAATACAAAAGTGAATCAGGAAAATAAAAAATTAAAGTCATGATGATGCAACATAGAGCTATAAATATCACAAAATAGTAAATTTGATGAGTCAAGGAAAAAGAGGTGCCACAAGTAGAAGGGAGTTACAAACATTCATCAAGGAACTGAGAATCTCAAGTCTAAAGGCATCCTGTTGTAAATAGCTACTACATTGTATTGTGCGTCTAGATAGCATGCATATAGATACAAGAGAAGTCAAGTTGAATATATAAAGAACAATGCCTAAAATAAAAAGATAATAGAGACATCAAAGAATATCAAACAAAATGATAAATCATGGTAATGAGGAGGCGCCAAATGCAGTAAGCAGTCCAAACAATGCATATCAGTGAGAGAAGATTCTTTAAGGACAACAAGTATGGCGATCACCAATGCTACTCTCAATAGTGTTATATAGATCAAATACATATAAAAAATGAAAGGTATTCCAAGAAATGATAGGCATTGTCATCATAGAATGCATTTAAAACAGTGTAAAAAGCCAAAAGGCAATGATGATTATTTGAAAGAGCTAAGTTTTCAGTAAATAAACCACTGCCAAAGTAGTCATCCAGTTAAGAAAATTAATCATTAAGGTTCACATGCAATCCATATAGGAGATTAATACAATGACAGTAAAATGATGATATGACGTGATAACAATGGCAGTTATTACAAGTATCTAAGATAAGGCTAAGAATAAAATTGAGAAAACCTCTAATGATTTTTCATATGAATGATAAAAAAATTACATTTGTCTAAAATGAAGAGCATTAGTGCATTCAATGCGTGGGGTGGTGTCATTTCATTTTAGTATTTAGTAGAAGGGTCATAATTTTGGAACAACTTCTTAACACCTTTCAAGCGTAGGAAATCATGGAGAAAAACTTAACATTGTTAAAGAAAAATAACATTTCATGTTTTGCGGTCCAAGGCAATGATCTCATGTCCAACGTGCATCATTGTGTTGGTATAATGAACTCAATTGTTATAACATAAGAACATTAAAGTTGATACTGAAGAGGACAATATTAATTATGAGTATAAATTAGAAAGTGTGTTGCCATAGTGTTCATGTTATAACGCATGCAATGGATAAAAGTAAATACAATGCCTATATGCCACATCAATTAGTAATATACCAAGGGTAGGTATCTGTGAACAACAAAAGATTGAAATAACAAGGGATATTCATGATTTGATAAAAGTAGTATATGAATATGAAAGTGTTGGATGATATCAGTTTTGGTTACTAATCATGTTGTTGATATTCATGTTTTGTCACTAATGTCAACATATATTTCTGTGGAGAGGACAGACTGGCTACTTGACTGAAAGAAGTGTACGGACACTGTATGGATGATTCAAAATGATCGAACTTGCATTTATGCAGAAGTATGTGTGTTGACCTTATTCCTAAGGTAACTTGGTTTTATGTTTCATATTGAGGATGCTACAGTTGATTTGGTGAAGACTGGTTTCTAGACTGTAACTGTGATTTTGGATATACTAGGTCTCTATGTTTTGGGTATATCTTTCTGGTGAAGATATTTCACATGATGCAAGATTACTGGTGGATAGCCGACATATGTTGAAATAATGGGTTGAGTTTGATTGTTGTTTGGTTACTAGTGACGTAAGTTGTGGCTTGTAGTATGAAGGAGACCTATTTGCTGGCCGACTTCAGACATGTAGCATTTAAAATGAATTGTGAGCATGGATTGCGGATCTAGAAGCATAATTGATGGATTGTAAATGATTTTTACTTGTTATAGGTACTGTGTGTATCTTATCAAGGGGTCAAATAATTATTTGTATATTGGAAAGCCTTAATTGGCCGACCTAATGAATTATTGTAAGAGGGTATATATGAGTGATCTTTTATTTTTAAAATATGTGACAGAGATTGAAAGTAATAAAAAGTGAAAGTTGCAAGGCTTGTTTGGCTGCTAGATGTAGAACAGATTTTATGAGAAAATTACTTCATTGGAACTGACCAAGCAAAGACAGTTGCTATGAAATAGTTCACTGGATTGTGTATTTTCTTTATACACTTGTTCAGATTGTAAATCCTTGAGGGTGGATTTAACCTTCTTTGGGCAGTGTGCCTTGGCAATGAGCCTACTATTTCTTTTGACTCCTAACAGGGTTTATCTCCTAACAGGGACTATGTACGGTAATGTTGTAACAAGCTCCTAACATGGCTAAATATTTTAACAGGGATACTATACTCTCAGTACATTATTTATGGGTGTTAATTCCAACTGGGGTTTTAACTTTAACAGGGTTTCCTCAACAACAAATATTGTATTATGGTGTTGGCATTTACTGTTTCATCATTTACATTTGCAGATTTGGTTTATAAAGTTTAAAGTTTAATAATCTATATCACAACTGATTCACCCCCCCTCTCAGTTGTCTTGTGGACTGTTATTCCTAACAATTGGTATCAAATCTTGTGGTCCTTAGAGAGAAATTTTAACAACTTGAGGTGATCTTGAATATGACTTACAGCAAGAAGGATAGTTCGAAGTTTGATCCTGAAAACTTTGACAATTGGCAGAACAAGATGAGAACACATTTGCTATGTCTGGGAATTGACTACTGGATAATCACAAAGAAGAATGAAAAGATAGTGAGTGAGGATGAATTAGAGAAGTCTACTGAAGATTAGAAGAAGTTATTTTCATGTAATATGGTTGCAAGGGAATCTTTGATCAACAGCCTTTTAGAAGGAGAATTCACTGAGGTAAAGGTCTTGGATTCTGCACATGAGATCTGGTCAAGATTAGAAGCATTATATATTGGAGATAAGTTTACTAAGTAGTCAAAGATAAAAAAATGGAAGAAAAAGATGGAATAACTGAAGATGAGAACATTAGGGAATATGGACAGAGAATTACTGAAGTGGTTACTGGTATTATAAACTCTAGAGGTACTTATAGTGAGGAAGAAGTGATTGCAAACATACTAAGATCTTTGACACCTGCATATAGAACCAAAGTACAAGCTATAGAGGATATCATACCTTTGACACCAAACTTTACCATAGAGATGTTGATTGGAAAGCTAACTACATTTGAGGCCACAAAATTGGGAGATACTTTACCTAAAGTTGAGTCAGCATTCAAGGAAACTGTGCACAAGAACAAAAAGACCTTATCTAGAAATGCGAGCACCAACAGTAATGATCTAAGAGAATAAATTGGAGCCTATGTAAATGAATGGGGACAAATACAGGAAGAAGAAAGAAAGCTAGATGAATTTGTGGCACTAATTTCTAGAAGAGAAAAGAGAGGTAAGGGAAAGTTTGAAGGAAAATTACCTTTGAAATACTTTTCATGTAACAAGATTGGTCATTTTGCATCTAGATGTCCTACAAGAGTTCCAAAGCACAAACCTAAGTTTTTCAAGTCTAAGTATTGAAAAGACAAGGAATGTTACTATGTTGGTGAGGGTATATCTAATGATGATGATGGTGACTATGATGAAATTGGATTTATTGCTATTAAGGATGATGAACCTATGCATGAGGAAAAGGCATTAGTATCCCGAGTTGAAAAGAAATCTGAATGGGTTATAGATAGTGGTTGTTCACACCATATGACTGGAGATAAAAACAAAATTTTTAGTTTGAAAATACATGATGGTAGTGTTTTCATATTTGGTGACAATACTCATAAGCTTATTATTGGAGTTGCATCTATTTCTTTGGATGGAAAGACTAACACTAACAATGTATTACTTGTTGATGGACTTAAGCATAATATGTTGAGTGTTGTCCCAGTTAGTGGAAAAGGATTATCAATTGAAATTCATTTATGAGAAATTCTCTATCAGAAGTAAAGAAGGAGACTTGATCACATCTAGTACTAAATCCAGAGGTAATGTATTTGAATTAAACACATTTGAAGCTTCTTTTTTTATTGTGAAGGTTGATGATAGTTGGTCATGACACAAAAGATTTTGTCATGTTAAATTTCATAACATTGTGAAGGAAAGTATGACAAAAGAAGTAAGAGATCTACCTAAGATTTTAAATCCATCTAACACTATGTGTAGAGAGTGTGTTATGGAGAAGTAGACTAGAAGCACTTTCAAAAGAAAAGCTTATTCAACAAAAGGGAAGTTGGATCTAGTACATACATATCTGTGTGGTCCTACAGGAACAAGATCATACTATGGTGAAAGGTACTTTATACTATTTGTTGATGACTTTTCTAGAATGATGTGGGTTACTTACTTAAGGGAGAAATCTGAAGCATTTGACAAATTCAATTTATTTAAAGAAAAAGTTGAGAATGAATCTAGTTTAAAGATAAAGTGTTTGAAATCAGACAGAGGAGGAGAGTTAACGTCAGAGATATTTAACACATACTGTGAAAATCAAGGAATATATAGACATACATTAGCCCCTAGAACTCCACAATAGAATGGGATAGCAGAGCAAAGAAACAAAACTATATTAGATGTTGCAAGGACTATGTTTCTGGAAGGAAATGTGTCACATATTCACTGGAGAGAAGCATTTGAGACTGTTGTGTACACACTGAACAAAATTTAGATAAGAGAAGGTACAAGTAAGACTCCTTATGAATTATGGTTTGATCATACACCTGCTGTAAGATATTTTAGAATATTTGGTATTAAATTTTATATCAAAAGAGATGATGAAATATGCAAGTTTGATACTAGAAGTGATGAAGGAATCTTTCACGGTTATTCCACTAAGAGTAAAGCATATAAATGTTTCAATCTGAGATTGAGAAAGCTGATTGAAAGTGCCAATGTGAGGATAGATGAAAAATTTCAGATTTAGGAAAGGATGTATGACTATGGTCAGATTATAGAAGTGAAAGAGGTTACCACTGAACTTGAAGAATATTTGATGATTGACAATGAGATTGAAGATGAACAAACTGAAGCTACTGAGACATTGAAGACAACAAGGTATGTTAAGAAGAACCATCCTGAAGATCAAATTATTGGTGATGCAAATAAAGGCATGATGACTAGATCTAGAGCTAGAGATGAGATTTGTTTGATTTCTGAAGTTGAACTAAAGAATACTGATGAAGCACGTAGAACTAAATCTTGGACTAAAGCTATGGAAGAAGAAATTGAATAGATAAAGAAAAACAATACTTGGGAATTGGTTCCAAGACCTAAGAACAAAAATGTGATTGGTACTAAAAGGGTTTTCAGAAATAAAATGGATGAGGAAGGAACAGTGGTAAGAAACAAAGCAAGAATGGTATGTAAAGGCTACTCACAACAAGAAGGCATAGACTATGAAGAAACATTTGCTCCTGTTGCTAGATTGGAAGCTGTGAGATTATTTCTTGCTTATGCTACACATAAAGACTTTAAGGTTTATCAGATGGGTGTGAAGTCAGCATTCTTGAATGGTGATCTAGAGGAAGAAGTTTACATTGAGCAACCTGATGGTTTTCCTTTGATAGATGATGAAAACATGGTTTGCAGATTAAAGAAGGCACTGTATGGATTGAAATAGGCACCAAGAGCATGGTATGAAAGAATAAACAAATATCTACTCCATCTTGGTTTCAGAAAAGGTAATGCAGAAAGTAATTTATATTTGAGAATTGATGAAGATGGAATCCTGATTATAGAAGTTTTTGTTGATGATATCATTTCTAGAGGCAATGATAAGATGAGTAAGAAGGTTGCTAAAGAAATGGAAAATGAATTCGAGATGTCAATGATTGGTGAGATGAAATTTTTTCTTGGTTTACAAATTAATCTTAGTAAGAATGACATATCTCACACCAAGTATCTTAGGAAAATGTTGAAAAAGTTTGGAGTGGAAGATTGTAAACCTGTTGGGACACCTATGGTGTCTGGAAACAAACTGACTAATAGTGATGAGACTCAAAGTGTTATTCAGACAAATTACAGATCAATGATTGAAGGTCTACAATATATAACTCACACTAGACCAAATATTACCAATGAAGTTGGAATTATGGCTAGATATCAAGCAGATCCTAAAGAGACACATTTTGCTGATGTGAAAAGAATTTTTAGATATTTGAAAGGGATAATAGAATATGGACTGTGGTACGAAAAATCATAAGATTTAACTTTACAGACTTATAATGATGCTAATTGGGTAGGTAATGTGGATGACAGGAAGAGTACAAGTGGTGGTGCATTTTTCCTTGGAAAAAGATTGGTTTCTTGGTTGAGCAAGAAGCAGAATTGTATTTCTCAATCTACTGCTGAGTCAAAGTATGTTGTTGGTGCAATAAACTGTACACAAGTTGTTTGGATGAAATAAATGTTGAAGGACATTGGAATAATTTTCAAAGAACTAGTGGTTATCCATTGTGATAACACTAGCACTGTGAATATGTCAAAGAATCCTATAATGCATTCAAAGACTAAACATATTTCTATCAAGTATCATTTCTTGAGGGAGAAGGTAGTAGATAAAGAGATTAAACTAGAGTATATTAGCACAAAGGAACATATAGTAGATATATTTACTAAACCTTTGCCAAAAGATTCTTTTGAATATCTTAGAGGCATGCTTGGGGTGGTGGCCCCTCCTAGTGGTAATTAAATGATGCAGATGTGCATCAATCCAGTGGATCTCAAAGCTATATCATTCTCTAGACTTGATGTATGGATCTACTCGTTAGGGGGAGTGATCGCAGGAGAACACTATGGAGTACATTTGGGTGATCTTGCACCTGGTTGATGGACATGGAGATTTGAAAAATATACACCTTACAAAAGACTATAGATGAGTTATGCAACCCTTTTCCATTGCTGCCAAAGGGGGATGAAATCTATGTGAAAATCCCTACTATTTTGAGAGATTTGTGTTGAGGATATTGAGAAGATTGTATTGAGAGAGAGTAATTTTGGGTTGATGCATATGGATTTTCCCACATGTTTTCGTCAATGCCAAAGGGGGAGATTATTGGATGATATCAATTTTGGTTACTGATCATGCTGTTGATATTCATGTTTTGTCACTGATGTCAACATATATTTCTGTAGAGAGGATAGACTGGCTACTTGATTGGCAGAAGTGTACGGACACCGTATAGATGATTTAGAATGATCAAAGTTGGATTTATGCAGAAGGATGTGTGTTGACCTTATTCCTAAGGTCTCTTGGCTTTATGTTTCATATTGAGGATGTTACAGTTGATTCGGTGAAGACTGCTTTCTAGATTGTAACTGTGATTCTGGACAGAGGTCTCTGTGTTTCGGGTATATCTTTCTGGCGAAGATATTTCAGATGATGCAATATTACTAGTGGAAAATTGATATATGTTGAAATAATGGGTTGAGTTTGATTACTAGTGACGTCAACTGTGGCGTGTATTCTGAAGGAGACCTATTTATTGGCTGACTTTAGACATGTAGCGTGTAAAATGAATTGTGAGCGTAGATTGCGGATCTGGAAGCATAATTGATGGATTTTAAATGATGTTTACTTGTTATAGGTACCGTGTGTATCTTAGAAAGGGGTGAAATAATTATTTGTATATTGGAAATCCTTAATTGGCTGACCTAATTAATTATTTGTGTATTAGGAAAGCTTAACTGGCTGACCTTATGAATTATTGTAAGAGGGTATATATGAGTGATCTTTTATTTTAAAAAGATGTGACAAAGATTGAAAGCAAGAAGAGTGAAAGTTGTAAGGATTGTTTGGGTATTGGATGTAGAGCAGAGTTTATGAGAAAAGTACTTCATTGGAACTGACCAAGCAAAGACAGTTGCTATCAGATAGTTCACTGGATTGTATATTTTCTTTATACACTTGTTCATATTGTAAATCCTTGAGGGTGGCTTTAACCTTCTTTGGTCAGTGTGCCTTGGCAGTGAGCCTACTATTTATTTTGACTCCTAACAGGGTATATCTCCTAATAGGGACTATGTACTGTAATGTTGTAACAAGATCCTAACAGGGCTAAATATTTTAACAAGGATACTATACTCTCAGTACATTATTTGTGGGTGTTAATTCCCACTGGGGTTTTACCTTTAACAGGGTTTCCTTGACAAAAAATATTGTGTTATGGTGTTGGCATTTACTATGTTATCATTTACATTTGTAGATTTGGTTTATAAAGTTAGTTTAATAATCTATATCACAATTTATTCACCCCCCTCTCAGTTGTCTTGTGGACTTTTATTCCTAATAGAAAGAAGCAGAAACATGGGGTGATAGTGTCATAGCTAGAAAAAAGTAAATATTATCAAAGAATATCGGCTATAGGAATTCTCAACCAATGAGAAAAAAGGTGTAATAATTCAAAAAATGAATGTTAGTGATGTTAATCTATGAAGTGTTGTGGCAGTAAACAAACAAGATCAGATAAGAAGGAAAATGATAGACAAAAAAGGTGATGATCAATAAGATTTCCATTAACATGAAAAATTAGACAAACACAACATTACGAGTTTCTACCATATAGAAAAGGCAACATAATAGACCATGAATCAATGAAAAACAAATGTTGTCCAAATAGTGGATGCTTTCATCAGAGAGATTTAATTGAGTATGGAACCCTCATAACTCTATCACCAAAGAGAAGTTATGTTTTACGACAGTCAAAACAACAAATTTAAATCCTTATGTTTTCTTTGCATGATCATAAAGAAATAAACTCCATGAAGTCTCAGAGCACAGGGAGAAAATCAAAAGGTCCATGTTTAGAAACCATGACCAATAAATAGAGCAATAAAACTCTCATGTTTCTAAAATAAAAATATAGAGTGCAATACACAAAGAAAGCCATGATTTCTCAAATGCACAAACATGCAACTTGAAGTTTTTAGAACTTCAAATACAAATATTTTTGCACAATTGGAATAGTTACCATGTTGTAGAAGAGTTAAATTTTCTCCAGTATCTTCAGGATTCAAATACAAATGAAAGGAAAAAATATATCTGCAAGGAACTCATAATTATGGCCAGGTTTTGAAATAGGAATACAAAGAAAAAGACATACAAAGAGATTGATATGTTTAGAAAATAATGAAATATCAAGGTTTTAGCATCTTTCTTTGTTTATAAAACCTAAATCTAAAATATTTTCATTACAGAATCCATAGGTCCATGAGATACATAAGTCAAAATAAAAGAATACATAATCATGAAGGGTCGTAGTTAGCTAATGAAAACCCTTAAGTCACTTTCAAGGTAAACTACTTACAAGAAATACAAGTCAAAGATCATGGTCGGTAGAGATTATCCTTGAAAATGTAATAATTTTACAATTTGAACTCAAAGCCCCCACCAAGATCTTCAGAAATATCCATGAAAATGCTCTCAAAAGCCAATTGGAAAACCTAGTGCATTAGCGGCGCCACAAAGCAAGGAAATTTGAAAAGTGAAAAATGAAAAGTGGAGAAGAGCTTTTAGGATTTTTGACCTAAAAGAATTCATGCCTTGTTTTGATGGGAAATTTTTACACTATGGTACCTGGGACTAGTAAAAAATAATAAGATAATAATATATTGTGTTTGATTTATCTTTTAATTTACGTGTATTAAGTGATTCCTAAAATATTACTTGATAAATATAGTCATATTTATAATTATTAAGTAAAAAATCCTTCGTTACATAATACATATAAATTAAAAGGTAAGATATAAATGTCATTATCCTTATTATTTTTCTTATATATTTGTATTATATCAATGTATTTGATATTTATTAATCGGCATAGTCATCAGCCAATTGTTAAAATATTAAAATAACATGCAAATGTAGGATGAAACTAAGGGTTACCAGAAAGAGGGGATCTTTGATGCTACTTTTGGAGGAGTTTTGCATGCACTTTTGGAGGAGTTGAGAGCAGTTCTTCTTTAGTTCAAATTCCACATGGATTGGTTATCAATGGAAGAGAATTTTAGAGCAGTTAACTGCATAGATGTTTCAGTTACACCCCTATTTCCATGGCTTTTCATTTACATTCAAACCATTCATATTTGCATGATTTATGGGACTTATGAGTCATTTGTGGGAATTTTTTCATGATTTTAGTGAGCCACATGAATTGGAGTTGGGTCTTGGAGAGTTTTGAGGTGGTCAACTACATGTTTCAGGCAGTTTGACCCCTCCTTTCACTTCAGTTTAATTCATGCTCTATCCTTAGGGGTTTTGAGTTATATACTCATTATGGCACATGTTTTAGGGGCTCTTATTATTTCCAATTTTTGCATTTTGAAAATTGAGGCTATTATTGTTTAGAGTTCACACTTGATGATTTGCAACAAATTTCCTGATTATTGATACAAAAAGACTGTTCCTTCTCAATTTTTCTGTGTCCAATATTTCTTGTGAGTGATTTGATTTAAATATTTTGTATCACCTTTATTTTATCAATATCTTTTCAATGTTTAATACAAAATTTGACATATCAAAATGCAGATTTATGATTGTGTCTTTCATTTTGATGTTAAAATGAGAAAACATTATTGTTTTCCTTTTCTAAACATTAGAATAGTAGGACCTATCATAAGAGTTCATTTTGAAAGGTGTGTCTAATTGGGCTTGTGAGTCTTGAAGTCTCTTTTATGAGTAATACTCAGAATTTTGTCAATTGCAAGTCATATTATTACATTCGGTGCATCACCCATTTAGTTTTAGGTTTCCATTTCACAAGCATATCTTCCTATCCTTTTTCCCATCATCATTTAGCTATAGGTGAGTACCATAAAGGAACCAACCTTGTAATCCAGAGATTCACTCTCATTATATATTACCCATAGTATGAGAGTGTTTCCATATTTCAACAGGATAGTGTAGACACCTAAAATTGACCGGGTGTATCTCAAACATTCCAAACTATAAATGTCATCCAAATGCTTCAACATCTCATCTCAATGCAAAACAAATAGATCAAATCAAATGGAAAAAAATCAAATCAAATTTAAAGATCAAATAATCATGAAATCAAATAATTAAATTCAAGCCTAAAGGGATTAATCAAATTATGCAATTGATTTTTTAATTGTATAGTTCAAATCAAATAGATTAAATCCAACCCAATCACCCTTCCATGGCTAATTTAATTAAAGGATGGAGTTATTTAATTCCTAATATCTTTGAGACAACCAACCAACTTTCCCTCCATTTGAGAACACCTCAAAGCTTTTGACTTAACCAAACTTTGATCATGA
>MU226980.1:1278164-1289498 GCA_018584345.1 Thuja plicata | reverse complement strand
TGGTGGAAGAATTGGTGAAACCAACATTTGACCTACCCGAGACCCAAATTATTGCCCTTTTACATGGACATGACTCTCCATGGTATGGACCTATCTATACCTACCTCAAAAATCAAACCCTACCTATGGACCAAACCCGTGCCCAAAAGTGAAATTTCATAAGACAAGTTGCCTGTTATACTATCCTTTCTAACACATTGTATTGTAAAGGTCTCGATGGAACACTCCTTAGATGTCTAGAGGAAGATGAATCAAAATTAGCTTTAAAAGACGTCCATGAAGGGATTTTTGGGTCAGATTCAAATGGTTTAAACCTAGCTAAGAAAATCTTACGTATGGGGTACTTTTGGAAAACCTTAGAAAGAGATGCTTGTCAATATGTTAAAGTTTGCAAGAAATGTCAATACCATGGAAACTTAATTCATGCACCAGCACAAGAATTACATCCGTTTGTCACACCATGGCCATTCTATCAATGGTGTTTTGACTTGATTGGCATGATTTATCCACCTTCTTCAAATGGACACAAGTATATAATCACAGTGACATAATACTTTACTAAATGGGTTGAAGCTATCCCTTTATCAACTGCAATAGGAAAAACAAATTCCATGTTTATCCTAAATCATATCATTTGCAGATATGGCATTCCTCATGCCATCATCATGGATAATGGAAAATAGTTTAAGAACAAAGATATTGATGAACTTTGTGACACATTCCACATTACACATCACTCTTCATCCATTTACTATCCCCAAGGAAATGGACAAGCAGAAGCTACCAACAAGAACATCCTGAAAATACTTAAGAGATCCATTGGAAAATCAGGAAAGGATTGGCACCTTCAAATCAATCCAGCTTTATGGGCCTATAGGACTAGTATTCAAACCCCCACAGGAGCTACACCTTTTTCTTTGGTTTATGGGGCTGAAGTTGTTCTTCCTTTAGAAGTTGAAATATCATCCCTCAAAGTTTCATTACATTGATTAATAACAAATGAGGATTATAGAGTTGCCCGTCTTCAACAATTGGAATTGTTGGGGGACCATCAAACTCAAGCCTATGATCATTTGAAAGTGTATCAGAATCAAATTTCCAGGAACTATAACAAACATATCAAGCCAAGAAACTTTCAAATAGGGAATCTAGTATTGAGAGAAAATCCAAAAAATCAGGCTGATAGAGAAAAGAAAGGGAAGTGGGAAGCAAATTGTCTTGGTCTTTTTGTCATTGTTTCTTCATTTGGAATGGGGACATACAAATTGGCTGATTGTGATGGTGATGAATTGCTAGAACCTATCAATAGAATTCATCTTAAGAGGTTCCACACTTGATTCAGAGGAAAGAGTATCAGAATAAAGAGTATAAGTTGAGAGTATCAGATGAGTCAAGCATCACCCTTGTACATGGAAAAATTCAAAAAAAAAAACCAAAAACATTAGAAAAGATCAAAATACCAAAAAATCAAAAAATTCAAAAAGCCAAAAACATTTGAAAAAGAGAAAAGTGCCTTGGTGAAAACCTAGCAATAGGCACCTTGGTAGCAAAAAAAGAGAAAAAGAGCAATAATCCCAAGAGGTGAAAACTTGGAAACAGACACCTTTTGTCCCTTAGGTGTTTCCTAGTTGCATTTGTACATATTGTGGTTTCCTCATCTCACTTGTCCATATCCTCATTGCATCCATCATTCATGCATTACCCTAATAAAGTCTCAGAGCTGCATTTTGTCACATTCCAGGTTCAGTTGCCCTAAGTTTCACATTGATCACATTTATCACTTGAAGGCACACATCATAGACTTTGGCACCAACCAAATTCAATAGTGCAAAATTTTGATCACACATCAGAAGTAGATTCTTAGATTCAGGAGAAACATTTTGGAACCTTTGATGAATATCATTGTTCAACTCTAAACAGTTTGATCACATAACATGATCCTTGAATCTCATTGCCTTATTTTATCAGGATTAAAAATTGACACACCCTAAATGATCTGATTGTCTAGAATTCTTATTTGAAAATATTGATACATTTCACAAAAAATTGGAATTTTTTATGAGTTTTTCATTGAATTTTTCGAGTCATGTTCTTTTTAGCTAATCAATGATGTTTCGACTAGATTGGCAGTGATAAGAGACATGAGGTTTTCTTAAGCTTCTGAGTGACTGTTTTGAGGAAGATTCTTTAACTTGTGTGAATTTGTCTAAGGACATGGTCATCAAAGAACCATAGAGGACATTCATAGTGGGTGGAGGGTTAACCTTTATTTGTTTATGCAAAAGAATACCTTGGTTATTTAGATTTTCCATATCTTAATACCAATGTATCCACTTGCAACATTGAATCCAATTAACCGGTATTCATACTCCCATAGTTGGTCATTCAACTAGTGAGGGTTATACTTGGTTTCATAGAAGGGGTTTCCACATGAGGGAAAGTCATATTCATATTCTTATGGTCGCAGTGGCACCAGTAAGGATTGTATCAACTCCTAGTTCCACAATGCTCTATGATGAAAATATATCTCCGTTTGCATCTCTTTCACAAACCTCAAGGACAATTAGTTGCATTGAATTTTTCATTTTAGATTAATTGCATTTTTCATGTTAGATTAGTTTCATGTGGCTTTTTAGTTTAAAATGTGTTCTTCAAAGCTTATCTCTCAAGTGGCTTGCCTTTCTAGCAATTTTCCACGTTCAAGGGGGGGGGATAAAAGTTGAAAACACTTCATCAATTTAATGGTTTCAAGTCATTCAAAATGAGATTTTCCTTTGCATTCATTGTCATTAGTCATTATTCATTACATATTTTCATGTCACAAGAAAAACAAGAAAAAAAGAAACATTAATCATTATTCATTTTCCATATCATCATTTAGAATTGCATATCATAAGTTAAACTGCATACATCCAAAACCAAAAAGATAGTTGCATTTCATTTATCATAGCACTAAGTATTGCTTTCGTTGCATTGCATATTCCATACATGGTTAAATCAGAAAAGCATATAGAAATAAATTGCATTCACATCATTTGCATCCATTTATCTATGTCCTACTCTAAGACATTTGCATCCATAGCACAATAGAAATAAATACATCATAGAAACATGTAGACATGCATAAAAGGAAATCTCATAACATCATAAAGGAGGAATCAAAGATCATCATATATAAATGTCCATCATCAATGTTTATAACATAATTCAGTACATCAAAACAATGGTCCATACATCAAAGTCCTGATCAAAAAATACATATGATACAAAGCTGTATATCCTGGGTCCAAATTTGTCTCATGAACTAGTAGGGGCACCTGATCCATCTCCAGCTAAACCTGTGCCCTACCCTCCTGCACCATTAGGATCTCTATCACCTACTCTATCTTGTGCACTAGGAGGTGCCTGACTCATGCTCGCACTAGTAGGTAATTGAGCCAAACTAGCCAGAAACTACTGCAACATGGTCGTAACTTGATCTAATCTCGTTGTCACTGCAGTCATCCCTGCCTATAAACCCCTCACATCCTGCACTATATCATCTGAAACAAGAGGCACTAGAGGTGCCTGTGATACTAGAGGAGCCTGTGGTGCCTGAGGCGCTAAAGGTACCTGAGGTACCACCTGTGTTGTACTGACATGTGGGTCCACCTGTGGAATCTATGCCTAAACTGAAACCTGTCTAGCTACCTGGACATGTCTATGTCTATGTTTGGTCCAATTTGCATCAACTCACAAGGGAACCTAATCTGGAGCTACCTGTGCTCATCTCTGCCTAGGCTGCCTGAATTCGCAGCCTCAACCTCTCACATGACCACCTCTCATCCTAGGTCCAGCTGCTCTTTGTATCCAAGGTGCCCTAGGTACTCTCTACACTCTACGCCTGCATGGCCTACTACCATCATCTCCATCATCCCCATCATCACCGTCATCATCTGACAACTTGTCAACATCAGGAATGGGCTCTATTGGATCAGTGAATCACATGAATTAATGTTGAATAAACCACTCACGATACTCTACTGACATCCTTGCATCTGCCACCTCTGGAATCATATCCCAAACACCATATCTGAGCTGATCTATCTGCCAACAAGCTGACTGGTAGTCAACCTATGCTCCCCACATTGATCTCTCAGCCTATACTCTGGCATAAAGTGCCATACCCTATGGCATATCCTGCATCCAACCGAATTGACGGAGTACTCTCCCATAGAAAAATCTCGTAATGACTAATGGTGATTGGTCTATCATCCATCAAGGTGAAAACATATAAGGTAACTCGTCGTCATCCTCCCACCACCTCTCACACTGTAGATACGGGCTCCATACTACCTGATCAATATCGTCGATATTATGTCTCCAAAAATTGACCTTTCCCAGACGATGCTGGACAACCATGCCATCATATAGAAAAGAATAAGGGCAACCATGACCCCGTACTTAAGCTGAAACTAGCCTTGTAATAGGTAGATGCTCCCAAGTCCATAACTTTAACAATACTGCACTTGCAGAAATAGCTGCACTGAGCCAATACACAATCTCATGAAGATCATGATATAACTACGCCAAAACACAAGAACCCCAATCCAATCTCCATGGATGTACAATCAGGTCCACTAAAATCCAGCCCCATCCAATCGTGAAACCACGACCTCTCCTATCTGGTAAAAGTAATCCCCCAATCACAGCTCCTAACAACGCTGGTAAAGTGGGAAATGAGGCAAACTATGCCCAATTAATGCAATCATCTGCAATGGTGTTATCTCCAAACACCCATTTGCATACACTGCTATCATATACTAAATCATAATACACCCACTGTCCATGAGTTAGGATCCTCAATAATCTATATACATCCTCTGGTGTAATAGTCATCTCACCTAGAGGTAAATGAAAGGTATTATGGTCAAAGTGCCATCACTCTGCCATAGCTGTCAACAAACCTTGGTTCACCTGAAACCAAGGGAGATCTAAAAGGAAACTGAGTCCACATGTCTCAATCATACACCGCTCAGGAGGTGTAAGCTCATCTACCAAATCAAAAATCTATAATGCTACACCTCGTACCCACAACTTGCAGTAATGCTCCTACATTTTGAAACAAAGTGCATCATGTTAGTTTTTCTCTTGGTGAACCATTATAAGTCAATCATAAAACATTAAATCTATCTTTTCTCTAACTTGAGCTCATCAACTTATTGCTCCTAACCTCTATATCATGAGACATAAGGACAATTCATAATCATTTTTAATCATATCTGATTGACCTATCAAACATTCATCATTATGACTTTTCTAATATCCTAAACACTACGTGACATTCTGAACAAATATTTTCTAGCTTTGAATCTAATTGGGTCATTTGGATGATCAATCGAACTGAGTTCATCCTTTTCCTATATCAATTTCCAATTTTATGGTAGGCGGCACTTAACTTAGTGTATGCGGCTTTTTAAGCCCCGCGGCTTTTAAAACCTTAAAAGTGGCTCTTTACCACTCAGAGGCGGCACTTAACTAATTAGGCAGCCTTTTACAGGCCTATGCGGCTTTTAAACTCTCATACACGGTCTTTAAAACATAGGGTTTTTCAGGTGGCTGATTACATTTTTGGGTAACAATTTGACCTAGCTCCTACGCGGCTAAGGATTGCACATACACAGCTTTTCATAGCACGGACACAGCTTTTCTCTGCCCTACGCAGCACTTTACCTATCCTACGCAGCATTTTGCTAAAAAATTCCTAGAAAGCAATAAAAAGATGTATTAAATGCTATTTCAAAAGCAATAAATGCACTAAAGGAGTTCAAACCACTCACCGAAGGCCCATAGTCAAGAGGTCTTTGATATCTGCGTGCTCGCTCAAATCTGTGCTCGCAAATGGGGACCACCATCCCTATCAATCGTCAGTAACTCAAAGCAAATTCTCAATAGTAAAAAGTGAAAATGAATAGTAAATTTAGGTTTTTCAACCTATTTAATGAGATTTTTGACCCAGTCAAACCTAATCTACATATTCTGCACACTGGGGCATTTGTTCGATATCTTTCAAACATCATTTGTTATCATAAATGCAATCATCTTGGATCTCTTCTATCAACATTGATTCATCAACAACTTTTACTTATGATCAATATGATTTCATTTCTAAGGGGGCATCATCATATCATTCAAACTGGGATTCTACATTATATCTTCTATCAAATTTGGGGCATTAAAATTTCAAACTTTATCAATCGGAGTTTCATATCAAGGTTTCATATCAGGGTTTCATAGCAGAGTTTCATATCAGGGTTTCATATCAGAGCATCATATCAAGGTTTCATATCAGGGTTTCATAATGGATTTTCATATCAGGGTTCCATATCAGGATTTCATATCGGATTTTCATATCAGGTTTTCATATCAATCAATCATCTCATTAGTATCGAATCAACGACTAGGACAATCAAGCTTTCTTTGAATCAATGTGCTTCACACATCAATTCAAAGAGGGGCATTTGTAGACACCTAAAATTGACCAGATGTATCTCAAACATTCCAAACTATAAATATCAGCCAAATGCTTCAACATCTCATCTCAATGCAAAACAAATAGATCAAATCAAATGGACAAAAATTGAATCAAATTTATAGATCAAATAATCATGAAATCAAATAATTAAATTCAAGCCTAAAGGGATTAATCAAATTATGCAATTGATTTTTCAATTTTATAGTTCAAATCAAAAAGATTAAATCCAACCCAATCACCCTTCCATGGCTAATTTAATTAAAGGATGGAGTTATTTAATTCCTAATATCTTTGAGACAACCAACCAACTTTCCCTCCATTTGAGAACATCTCAAAGCTTTTGACTTAACCAAACTTTGATCATGATCAACTCACTCTACCCCCTACCCTTGGGAAAATGCTATAAATACAAGCCATTTCCTGTGTTTGGGATCCAAGAATTTCAAGAGCAAAAGCATCCTTACTATAGGCATATTGAGAGCATATGAAGAGCATTTGAGAGCTTTTGAGAGAATTTCAGCATTTGCATTAGCATTCTAGTATATCATGTTTAGGAGCATTTGTTGTTTTCTAACATAATCTTGGAGCATTTTGAGCATTTTAGCTAGACTTGAGCATTCATATCTCATTCTGGGATTGTCCTTGAGAGAGATTAAGCCTAAGATCTCTCTTAACAAAGCTTGGATAGAGAACCATGAGATGATATAGATTGTTTAGCTTCCATTCTTAGATTAATTTTTTTTATCTTTCCATAGAATTGTTGCTCTTAATCTTAATTTCATGAAGGTGTATTTTCTTACACACAGATAGCTAAATTCTATATTTGCTAAGAGTGTAATCTTGATTGAAATTTTTTTTGGCATGCCTAGTGGGACACGAATTGATTCTTAGTTCATGAGAGATACACATTTTCTACTATTTTGGTGTGAACAATAGTTTACAACCTTCAAGAAGGTAATTTTCAGCATATGGCGACTCTGAGTTCTATGGTTTTTCAACAGATTCAGTGCTTTTAATTTAAATGACTCAGCCCATAAATCATCCTTTTGTTGCATTCAACTTGGGGAGTCATTTGAATATCACCAATCATCATGCTATTCTGAGAGTATCCTTAAAGATCCTACCATTTTTCAATGGTGAAGATTGTGTTTCAACTATTGAGAACATCTGAGATGTGGCTTTGTTATGTGGTATACATCAAGTGACTAAACAAGATGTTGTATAAAAGCTCTCGACAACTTCATTCAAGGGAAAAACCCTAGTTTGGTTCAGAGGGTTACCTGTCAATTCAATATCCACATGGGATAATTAGGAGAGAAATTGAATTGAGAATTCAAGGATAAATCAGATCATTTCTCATTGGTTGAGCAGTTGACTACAATAAACAGGAATCATATTGAGCATATTTCAAAGGACATGGGATAGAATTCCAAGATTGGTAAAATCCTCTAATAATTACACTTTTTTTAAAAATCTTAAGGCATTGAATACTGATATATCAATGCAGATTCAATCAATGGGGGGTCATACTTTATCGGGTACATTTGATATTGTCATTAGAGAAGAAAATAACTTGATACAAGCTGGAAAGATTACACAAAGGACTCCAATGCCTTATTTTTTAGAAATAAAACCAAGTACACATGTTGTACCACCTATTATAGTTGTTCTTCCAGTGTTTCCAATATTTAATAATCAGTTTGGAGCTCAAGGACAAGCTACCACAGTCCCATTTCATAAGTTCAAGAACATGAAAAAGAAAAATGAAAGCACGATGAAGGTATTGAAGACCTATGGAAATAAAATTACAAGCCTAGAGAGGTAGAAAAATCAAGGTAATAGGCCTTATCAAGCCCATTATTATCCAAATGAGCCTACTTATCAGGCTGGTAATTCAAGTCAAGGAAGGGTTTTTAATCAAAGAGAAAGTTAACCCTACAACCCCAACATTCCTAGTGAATGAAAGGAACTTGTAGTTGTTCAAAATAATATAACACATGATGAAGAATGGTGTTTTTCTTGCAATCTGTCACATTATTAGGCAAATTGTTTAAAGCCTATGTTGAGCCATGCGCTCGTACTTTAGAGTAATGAGAGATCAAAATAAAATTGACCACAAGAAACTCAACAACCACAAGGATTTCAAGATAATCAAGGTAAACCTGATGTTTCTCTAATGAATTGGTAGTGAGAGGAGTTTTGTGTTAACTTTAAATAGGGTAAAAAAAAGAATTAAATACCTATTGTAGCTAGTACAAGGTGAAAGACAAGGGTTGTAGATATGGGACAACAAGCACAAAAGGCACATAATTAGCCTTATTCATGTGCACAAGGTCAAGTTGTAACCCCACAAGCACAAAATGTTCAAAATTTACCAGGTGGTAGCAACAAAAGAATAATCTAAATGAAAAGTACTAGCTCCACAAGCACATATGGCCATTGTTGTTCCAAGAGGAGAAAAAAAGGTTAGTCTTAGTTCCTTTAATACCATAGATAAAATTACGAAGACTCCTGTCATTATTTTAATGATGGATTATTTTCAACTACCTAGACAGAAGGATCTAATCATGGGAATGTTAGCAAAGGTTTCATTGATAAATGAGCCCACAAAAAGACAAATCTATAGTCATGATTGTAGCTACATGAAAACCAAAAGGTATTTCAAATATGGTTTTAGATGAATGGGAATTGTACAATCATGAGGTAGGTTCATTTAATCACATGGATGTAGCTAGGTTGGGTAATTACATTATGCATTATCAAGATGATGATGTCCTAAACTTAGTAAAAGAGAAAAAGCAATAATCCATTGCCATGGAAATTTTTTGTGTTAGCATCGATGATGGATTAGCACTTTTAATGGAAGAGTTAAACAAAGTACATGAGGAGACAAAAATTTTATTTTCCAAAAATAAAGTTCCTATGGTCAAAGCTCCAAGTTTCATACAAGGTGAGTCACCTAAGTTCTTTAATTGTGAAATTCCAAGTTTTAGGAGTGCTCCCTCATTTCTAGAGCATATAAAGGAAAAACCCAGTTTGTTTTCATTCCCAAGTTGTAATTAATATGTTCTTGAGATAGTAATACCCTATGAGAAACTTTTTGAAAATTTTACATGTTGAGCGAAGCCTTCTCTAGAACTAGTGCATCCTCAAGAATATAGTACTATAAAGATTTCATAGGTTATAGAGCAAGAGGAGTTGTTAAAAGGGACTAAAATTGGTCTTTCACCTAATAGTGTGTTTTTACAAGATAACTAGAATGATAAACTAGATATAAAACAAGAGGTGAAGGGTGTAATCCTGATTGATAACAAGAATATACAAGAAAATACCTTCATCATTTCTTCTTTTAAACTTGCTAAGATTATCATCATCTCACCGAATGTAGCATTTACTCCCAAATGTTTTGAAGTATTTCACTAATGGTGCTCTTTCATGACATATTTCATAAGATGTATTTCCATTTTTATTTCTAAAAAGTACTCTGTTAAGAGTGATACAAAAATGTTTACAACTCTCCATTAGACTTTTGTTAATCCTTCTTCTTTGATCATCTATTCTAGCAGCTTCTTGAACTGTCTGATTCATTCTCACTACTACACCATTATGTTGTGGTGTCCTTAGGGAAAATAACTCTCTTAATGCTACGTTTCTCACAAAAATTATTAAATTCATTAGACATAACCTCACCTCCTCTATCATACCTCAAACATTTTACTCTTCTATCACATTCATTTTCAACTCTTTCCTTGAATAACGTGAATTTTTCTAAAGCGTCAAATATTTCTCTAAAAAATGCAACCCAAGTAAATCTAGCAAATTCATCAACCAAAAGAATAAAATATTTCTCACCTTTTAAGCTCCTTGTTCTGGTTGGACCACATAGATATGTATGCACAAGATCTAGAACATGGGTAAAATATTGTTCATTTCCTTTTAAAGTTAATTTTGTTTGCTTTCCCTCCTAACATCCTTTGCAAGTAATAATGTCTAGTTTTGTTAGTATTGGTAAATCTCTCACAACACAGGTTGAACTAATTCTTATAAGGTTATCAAAGTTTATGTGACACATCCTCTGGTACCAAATCCAACTATCATCAACTTGTGATACCAAGAATTTTTATATGGCTCCTTCCAACTGATACATATTTTCCATTGTCCTTTTTCTAGAAGCAATAGCCATTCTAGACTTCTTCCAAATCTCACAACCGTTATCCTGAAACACAAAGTTATAACCATTCTGGCACATCTGTCCAATACTCAAAAGATTATTATATAAAACCTTCACATAATAAATATTTTCAGTGTTATGTTTTCCATCAAAATTAATAGAACCAATTCCAAAAATATATACCTTTTGATTATCTCCAAAACTAACGGTTCCAACAACATATTTCTTGAGTTCCACAAACTTATATTTTTCACGATTCATGTGATGTGAGAAACCACTATCAATCAACCATTAATCTTTATTCCTTATAACATATAAAAAAGTAAGTTCATCAGATCTTGGACAAATGTTAGAGATATAAAATTTAGGTTCTTATTCCTCAGCCAAGATTAAACAATCCTCATCTTCTGATTCATTATCTGATATACTAGTGTTGGAAACAATTGTTTAAATTGTGTGTTGTCCTTGATGTTACACAAATGTCATATCAGTCATCAGACAGAGTCTACCGAGTTTAGAATTTCATATCATTCATTAGACAGAGTCTACCGAGCTAAGAATGTTTAGCAAAGCAGTTTACCGAGTCTACCGAGTTCAGACGGTAAGAGAAGCAATTTACAGAGTCTACCGAGCACTCCAGAATACTATA
>MU226980.1:1258761-1271948 GCA_018584345.1 Thuja plicata | reverse complement strand
CCTTTAACAGGGTTGGCTCCTAACAGAGCTCACTTCAGAAGAGTGAAAATCAGTAACTAGTTACATTGGTGGTTTTCCCAAATTGGGTTTCCACGTTATATCTGGTGTTACTTGTGTTACTTGTGTTACTTATATTTGTTTTATGCATGTCAATAACTGTGAATGTTTAATGAACAATAAAAGGTCAATTTACCGAGTAACAGCAATATATATTGAAGACATCTAAGGGACTTGTGGATTTATTTTTGTGGTAACTGATTCACCCCTCCCCTCTCAGTTACTCCATCCATATTTCCAACAACTAGTATTCTCATTGAAATCATAAGCTTTCTTATTAAATCTCTTAAACTTTTACTTTGTTCCTTTTCTAGACATCTAGTAGCAATGTGACAAATCTCTCCACATCTGAAGCATTTAAGGGGTAACATACCTTTGTACTTGTCGGTACATTTCTTTAGTCTTCTTATAAAGTTTGATTCTAATTTAGTTGAAATCTCACCATCTTTTGGATCTTCTTCTATCTTTGTGGCTTTAAAGGATGTCTCAAATTTCTCATTGTCCTTCCTGAATATCCTCATTTCAAATGCGGTTGAGGTGCCAAACAATTTCTCTCAAGTAAACATCTTTGGATCATTCACCTCTTCAATTTTATAAATTTAATCACTCTAACTCTCTAGTAAAGTCATCATAATATTTTCCATAATATCTTCACCGGTTAGGGTACCTCCCTGATTTAAGAACTCATTAACTGCATTGTTAATCTTTTGAAAATAACTCATTATGTTTTCATTTTCATCCATTTTAAATTTCTCATACATATGCTTAGCAGCTATCTTCTTTGATAATTTAACTCTAGCATTTCCTTCATGGATCTCTTTAAGATTCTCCCAAACTCTATAAGCATTTTTTAGTGAAATAACTATTAATACAGGTCTGATTACTAAGAGGGGGGTGGATGAATTAGTAATCCACACAAATTCATCAATTCTACTTCTTTAAAATTTATGCACAAAAACATATAACGTCAACTAACATAAGTAAACTTTCAATGCATACATCCACAAGTATTCAACCACACAATGTAAACACCATATTTATCATGTGGAAACCCAAATGGGAAAAAGCTATGGTTTGAGATGATACCCACAAAATCTATACTCTTCTAGAATATGCCCTGTTAGGAGCTTACCCTGTTAAAGGTTTACCAAAACACTGTTAGGTGTTAGCTAGTTAAGGGATTTTCCTAGGACCTGTTAGGATCCATGCCCTGTTATGAGTAGCATTTTTATAGGACTTTAAAACACAAGGTAATGTGTCACCTTGTTAGAGGATTTACAATAAAGATCTGTTAGGATCCACCCTATTAGGGGATTTCATTGTTACAATGATTAGAAAGCAACATATAAAATGATCTGTAAAAATTGCACTACCTCTGCATGATCAGATCCTTTTAAGATCTAAAATACATCATCATAGTGTATATTCTTCCAAATCCTTCTATAATGTACAATCTACTCTCTTCTCTCTTCTTTGTTCTTCTTCAACTATTATACTATATAGAATTACTTCCACCGACTTACAACAAAACCTAGATATGAGATATGAACGATCTAGGTCATCTTAGGTAAGACACAATGTATCTAGACACTCATAAAACATTTTCCTCTGACCATGTCGGCTTGCAATTCGATTTTACCTTTGTAGTTGAGCCATTTAAAAAACCTCGTTTGACCAAAATAAACTTCCTAAAGAAGCCTCCTCAAGCGTATACCTCGATCAATGTGATGTCAAGTGAGTCCCATAAATCACAAAACTAACTTAAAATTTTATGAAAATCATCACCAATTCTCTCACCACATCAAATTCCATCACCGATCTACAAATGTTAATAGCCTATTCAAGAACTCTATCTTGTTTACCTGTTCATTCTATTAACACCAGTTTCAGTCAATTAAACTAGTTGCACCAATTAACATCATGATTCATGCTCATACATATAGTATCTTGACATTATTTTGAATGATATTCTATGACCATTCCATCAAATACTATACCGATCTGAAATAATATTCAATTCACTTACTGTCTATCACTAACTATTTTAGTAGTTACCCAGTTTGAGTCCAATCAAACATAACCAACTTAATTCTCCATATAAGGAGTCATGATGGAAAAATTAAAATCACCACACATGATATAACCTTCCATAAGAATAACAACTTTAGAAACATACTGAAACTCATGATTCACTTACATAATATCAGGTAACATACTGAAAACACTAAGTCTTGAGTAGTTGACATTAGTGACAGCCAAATAACTAATTCACCTATCATCAAATTTATACCAACCTTCATCAATGCACCACTTAGCATCACTGCATCAATTTTGCTAATAATATCCCCATTTGGCATTGATGGCAAGACTCTTATCTTCTCTTTGTTCTGACTTCTAAAAAAATGTTTCCACTCCTAGATTTTCCTCTGATCTTCCACTTCTTTCTTCTCACTCAGTTATATTGTTCCATCATATTCATATACTCCCCCTTTCATCTTTCATCTTTACCTATTGTGTCTTTCTCATGACTACATACAAATTCTCCCCCTTTGAGAGTAATGAAAAAATTTTCAATCATTCAGTCATCTCAGAGTACACTTTACTGAATATTGCATGTTCATACCTCATACACCATTTTAGCATCAAAATTAAGAGTGCTCCCCCTAGGATTTCTCCACTCCTTCTCTTGTACCTTCTCTCTTAGAAAATGATATTTCATTGCAATGTGTTTTTCCTTCGAGTGCATCATTGAATTCTTGGAAATATTTATTACACTAGTGTTATCACAATAGATATCAATAGGTGATGTGACCTTTTCATGAATTCCCTCAAGAATCTCTTTTATCCACGCCACTTGCTGACAGTTATGAGAAACAAAAACATACTCTGCCTCTATAGTAGATTGATAAATGCAATTTTGTTTCTTACTAGTCCAGGAGACTAATATTTCACCAATAAAGAATGCTCCACCACTTGTTCTCTTCCTATCATTGATATTTCATGCCCCCTCTGCATCAGTAAATATATTCAAAGAAAATTTCTTATCCTTACCATACCATAAGCCATAATCTTCAGTTCCTTTGAGATATCTAAAGACCCTCTTTACTGCAAGCAAATGTGAGTCCTTTGGGTTTGATGAAAACCTTGCAATAATACCAACAACATGTGCAATATCTAGTCTACTATGCACAATACTATAGTTTACCGATCATGGATCTATACAAAGTTTCATTTACCTCTTTTGATTCATCCTCTTTAGATAATTTACAACTTGTGACCATAGGTGTTCCCACTAGTTTTGAATATTCCATGCCAAAAAATTTCATAATCTCCTTCACATATTTTGATTGACTTATGTGTATTCCTTTCTTTTTCTGTTGTACTTGAAGTCCATTAAAGAAATTGATTTCTCCTATCATAGAAATTTCAAATTCCTTCATTGTTTCTTCTGCAAATGACCTTCTCAATGCTTCATTTCCACAAAATATTATGTCATCAACAAAAATTTCATAAATCAATGTTGTCTTCACTTTCAGATTTTATATATACTTTGCTATTGTCACTAGTTCTTGTAAAACCAATCTTAATAATATATGCATGCAACCTTTTATACCATGATCTTGGAGATTTCTTCAATCCATATAATGCTTTATGCAATTTTCATACCATGTTTTTACCTTTATTAGTTGCAAATCCTTCAGGTTATTCAATGTACACTTCTTCTTCTAACACACCATTAATAAAAATAGATTTTAAATCCATTTGATATACCTTAAATCCTTTATGAGAAGAATATGCTAACAATATCCTTACACCTTTAAGTCTTGCAATAGGTGCAAAATTTTCCCCATAGTGTAGTCCTTCCACTTATGCATACCCTTTGCAAACTAGCCTTGCCTTGTTTTTGATCACTTCTCCTTTCTCATTCAACTTATTCATGAAAATCTATTTAGTAAATATATCATTCTTGTTAGTAGGTCTATGTAATAAAGTCCAAGTGTTATTATTTTCTATTTGTTCTAATTCTTCTTTCATAGCCATAACTCAATCATCATTGTCCAAAGCATCTTTAAAAGTTTTAGGTTCTAATTCAGATATCAGACAAGTGTTTTCTCTTACCTTGCTCATGTTGGAATAACTAATTGAAAGTTGGGACTGAGAGGGGAGGGGTGAATCAGTACCAATAAATTTTTTAACCACAATTATTGATTATACCATATACTATTGCTTGATGATTACCAAAATCATAACTGTAAAAAATAAAAATAATGTAATGTATATAAAACCATAACATCAAAACATTAAACAATTGAAATCATAACACCATTATTTTGGAAATGCAGAAATCCTTTATTAGAGGATAAAAATTGCGGTAGGGATGACACCCACAACCTTCACTAACTGCAGTATAAAGGGTGCTCGGTTAGAGCTACAAAGTTTATCTATTTATGATAGCTTACCCAGTTAAAAGTATATATAAGACTTGTTAGGTCTACCTAGTAAAAGGATTTTTACAAACTCCACACTTAGAGATGTACCTTGTTAAAGGATTTAAAAATATAAGATCAGTTAAGATATACCTAGTACTGGGATTTAAATCTCTTAATACAATAGTATCAATAACTTAACAATGTCTATAAAAATGCATCAAATGTAAATGATGTTCAGACTCTATGTGCTCTGATATGTGTTACCTCAATTCCCAAATTGTAACATTATTTTGTTTGCTCTTCTGTAGCTGAATTTCTACTTGGTGCTCTCTGCTCTACTCTTTGTTAGCCAATAACTCCTTTAACAGTAATAACAATAACAACTTTATGTTCTTCAAAAACTCCTTTAACAATAATAACAATTATAGCTCTTTGTTCTTCAACTATTTATATCTTCTTGTATTTATTACATATACAAAATTCATCATAGATATAGATGAGTTTTGCCTCTTAATCTTATGCATTAGGTACACTATAAATTTCTCTTGATCATTAGATCTTCTTTCCAGCTCAGTGACCATGTCCCTTTTGCCTTGGTACTTGTTATTTTTCTTGAAAATGACAAACTTTCATTTTTCTATTTATTCTCTGCCTTAGATCTTCCCTCTAATTTGTTCGAATCATTGATCATGTAACAAACTATTTTAAATACTTGTATAGATGTAATTAATGCAGTGTCAAAGCATTAAATGTGGTCTGATCATGTTTTTGATTAATTGTCTAACTTGGGTAAATAACTCCACAATACTCGATTAAGTTTTCTTCATCACTCGGTGCAATATCAACTCGGTGTACTACATGCACTCATTGTAGTGTGTCACTCAATAACTGTAGGTGCTCGGTACTCTACCAACTTTGTGCTTTACTGACTGGGTCGGTGTGCATTACCAACTTGTCTTATTATTGCCTTCACCATTTAACGATTGATTCTCCTTGACTCTATGAGTTTGTTTAAACTAATGACAAAAAATATCTTATAGAGATAAAAATATCCCCCTTTGGAATTAGTTGGGCATTTTTGACAAAAACTCCAAAGTCATCAAAAGTAGTAACTCCCCTTTGGATGTTACTCTCTATACATATCCCTTTTTTTATTTTCCACAAACACACACACACACACACACATTTGTTGTTCGAGTATATCTATCTCCCTTTTTGGTTTTATGAATAATTAAGATATCTATCCTCCTTTATCTCCCTTTATCCGACTAAGATATCTATCCCCCTTTTTTGCCAAAAAGTGCCAAAAAGAAAAACTTATTAACTAAAAAGATGTTTATACCTCTATTGTATGCTTGAAAGTATAGTCTCCCATGTATCTTAGAGATTCTCAAGTATAACAATGTATTCTGTAATATCTATAGATAAGCCGACTATGGTGTCTAGTGAACTTACATCTAGAAAACTTGCTAGTTCTTTGGCTTTCTTCAAGTGTATCTACATTGATTGGATGTGGGGAATTAATAGTGCTTGCAAATCAAGTAGTTCATATCTCAGTTTGTCCTCCTCCTGTCTCAATAAGAGTTGAAATCCCATGAGTTCTTGTATCTTTGAGTAAAAATTTTGGAATGCTCCAGGCTTGATAGATAGCTTCTTAAGCTACTCATTCATCTCTTTCCCAATATCTGCTTCCTTATTCTTCAATTTAATAGTAAAGTTTGAAAGAATACAAAACTTTTGAAACATTGAAATGATGGATTTCAATTGCTTTTCAACTTCAGAACATAACTCAGAAAGAGTTACCTTCTCCATGTTAATATTTTGCAATAAATATTCCATCAATTTCTTCTCCATTATTTTCTTATGAATCTTCAACATATATTGTGTCATATCCTTGTTTGGTGCTTTGATCTATTGGGATAATTCACCAACTTGGTCTAGTAGGGGTTCATATTCATCAACAATTGCTTCAAGAACAATATCCTAGAATATGTCCTTCACATGCTCAGTTGTATTTACTTTTTTCTTCTTTGCAATTAACTTCTCTTGTTCATCCTTTTGAGCTACAATCTCAGCATAAATAGCTAATTCTCTAGGCTTCATTGCATTTGGGTCTCCTTTTAGTATGTTCAAATCAATTTTTTTTTTTTTTTCTCTTTTTCTTCTCAATCAATCTGGTCTCTCCAATAGAGCATTAAAAATGTGATGCCTTAGTTTCATTAGGTGACTCGGTATGGGTACCAGCTATGCTCTCTTCTGATTTTACTTCATCTTTCTATTCACCTTTGTATTTCTCCTCATTTTTTTCCTTAAGATTTGATTCCTGCTGCATTTCACTTTTAGTGTCTTTCTTTTGATCACCAGTGTCAGTTGGGGGTACCATCTTGGTGTTCTTTCCTTTTTTTGTCTCTGTGGCCTTACGTTGTCCATCCTTATCCTTATTTATATCAACTGGTGTCTCAGTGGCCATGTTTTGTGTAACTAGTACAAACTCAGTATTAACAGTATCATCAATTGTGTATCTTTTTACTTGTGTCATAATAGGATCTTTTCTCATTAAAGGTGCATTATCAATATCCATAATCTCGGTATCCTTAATTTGTGTGTCCATGAAATCTTCATCTTTTGATAGCTCTTTTTCAGGGTATTCTTCCTCAAGTATATCTTCAATGATAACTCTTCATTATCAATAGTTAGATCAATGAGATCTATTTTCTTTGTGCTTCCCTTTATTTTTTTCAGCAATGGTTGTTTCTTGTTCCTTCCCTGCTTCATGATACTTGGTATCATCTGTATGAAATATATCTTTCCATTTTGCAACTATATCCTTATCTAATGATTGTATTCTCCATTCATTATCCTAAGAGCTCTCCCCTTGACTAGAAATCTGTTTGAATATTTCTTTAATGCTTCACGAATCTCAGATGGTGCAAGGTCAGGAATAGTGTGTACAAGAGATCTCACTCTCATTTCCTTTTTTGCATTTGGTGCATACTTCCATCTTGCATAAATCTTGTTGTAAAGTTCCTTAGGTAGCTTGTCTACAATCTCAATAGGTGTTACTTTATATCTCATTAAAGTTATCACAACAAAATCTTCAATCTTCTTCATATCTTCTTCATTCCTCTTCTGATATTTTACTTTCCTAAAACCTCCAAATCCTCTTGATTTCTTCAATCCATCCAAAAAATAATCAAGACTTTGTGGAACTTGTGAGAGATCTGCAACTGGTACAGATATATTAGGCTCATCAGATTTTGTTTCACTCTCATTACCAAGTAATAATATTCTCCTTGTTTTAGCAGGTTGTTTCTTGCCTCTGATTCTCTTATAAGTCTTTCCTTTCGTTTGAACTATCTTTGTAGCTTTCTTCTCTTTTGGTTGTACCAAAGATCTAGTGTTCCTTCTAGTGCATTTCTTGCTTGGTGATGCCAATTGTAGATTTTTATTATCAACTACTACAATTTCTTGTTCATTCTTAGTATTCTCATCAAGTATATCATTGACTCCAAGAGTCTTTCATAAATTATCAATCATTTTACTTTCTTTCCTTATTGACCTAGGTACCAAAATACCTTGCTTGATTTTATCTTTGACTTCCTCATAGGTTCCATAACTTTTCTCATTAGGATCTAATGATTTAGCTAATAAAGCTTCTATCTATTTAGATCCAATATCTATATCCATCTCATATCCCATCGGTTGAATCCATTCAACTCTCATTTCTATAGCCTTAATTATGCAAACATCAGTGTCAACTTCAAAACAAATGCTATCTTGATAATTGGCAATAAGTTGAGCCTGAACTTTGTATCTTTTATGTATTCTAGCTTGGAATTTCAAAATGTAATCAGACATAATTGCGATGATCATAATTTTTCATTAGTATACAAGGAAAACAAATTTGGACTGTCGGTTACATGATCACCAAGTGACAACATTCAGACAAGCATAGAGGTCACCAAAACAGACAAGTGTAATGGTCATCAAAAATATCTTAGCATAATGATCACTGAGATTAGTGAGCCTCGATAGCACAATCACCGACAGACAGTTCACAGACACCACTGATCATAGACTACAGAGCATACCAAGCATCAGTCTACCGAGAGATAGTTTTATTTCTGAGAAAAAGTGCATATGAGACTACACGTTAGCTAAAGCACTTTAGTTTTAAATTATATTTATGCTTAGCTATAAAACCATTTCTTGAGGATCATGAAAAGCATATGTAATAGTTTTAATCAGTCTAATTGATTGTAAACATGCAAACTAGGAGATCAAGGTGAAGTTGTAAACCTTTGATGATAGAGTTTTTCTTGTAAAGCGTGAAACCTAATTAGGTCAATACTTTGCATATATAGATGTATAATCATTCAAGAAGATGATGATTTTAGCCACCGAAGACATCTATAGATCAAACAGAGACTTTCATGTAGAAGGACATAAAAGAAAGAATTTAGTTACGAAGAACTAAGAGTCAAGGCTACTGAGAAGAACAGAGGTATTATCCATCACTATAGGTGATACATACATTATGTAAAATTAAAGTATCTATAATCAGAAATTCATGATTCCATATGATCAGGTCATAAGTATTTTTTACTACTCTCTAACAATTGTAGAAAATCTAGAAGAAATCCTTTAAGAAGGTGGACTTAACAGTCTTATTTTAAATCTCTTAACCGGGTAGACCTAACATGTCTAAAATGTTACTCCTAATAGGGTAAGATCATCAGAAGTGATCACACTTGTAGCCTTAACTGGCACCTTCCATTTTGCAGATAGTGAAGCTTTGTGGGTTTCATCCCCACCGCAGTTTTTACCTTCTAACAAGGGTTTTCTTCATTACCAATTCTTGTGTCATGTGTAACTAAGTTTCATGAATGTTTCTATGAATGTTTACATGCAATCACATTTATGTTATGATATTACATGCATAAGGTAAAAAACAAATATGGTCGGTAATGCAAGTAAATATTACTAAAGGTTAAAGTGATAAAAGTTTTAAGGGTACTGATTCACCCCTCCCCTCTCTGTACACACCATTCCATTATTCCAAAGATTGGTATCAGAGCTAGATCTCTTATTTGGAAAAGTTTAAATCACTTGAGAGAAAATACCATACAATGGAAAGGTATAATCTTGAGAAAAATATTCAGAATTAGAAGTTGCAAATACAAATATTCTATGAGCAATACAAAGAAGAAAGAATCAAAATGAGAGAATTATTGGATGAAAGAAAAGCCATGGAATCTTGCTAAAATGAAATTGACTATCATGAAGAAGAGATACCTGATTTGTTTGAGTCATCAAGATCTACATCTAGCAATACATCTGACACATCTGAAGGAAGAATTACAGGCCTAAATTAAATCAATCAACATCTGACTAAACAAGTGAAGGTACTGCAGATCGGTCAAGAGACACAAATGGTAAGAATGATTGATGTTATGAATAATGCTAGACAAGATGAACAAGAAAGAACATTAGCTATTGATGACAGGAGAAAGATCACTAAAAATATGCAAGAGAAAGAAACTGAAATACATAGACTTACTGAACATCACATTAAAATCACCAATCAAATAGTTCTTATGAGTCATGAGGCCAACCCAGTGAACATAGAACTTAATGAGAAATTGGAATCTATTGGTGAAATGAGAGAAGAAAATGAGAAACTAAATCATGAAGCAAGGATTCAGAAACAACATAATGATATCAATAAATCTGAAGAGAGCACAAAAAGAATGGATGATTTTCTGAATGGACAAAGAAGAATCAATAACAATACCGGTTTAGGGTATACCAAGCATGGAGAATCATCAAACTGAGATGATAAAAAAGATGTCTACACAAATCCAAGAGAAAAGAAGAAGTCATGCAATCACTGTGGAAAACCAGGCCACACATCAAATGTTTGCAGGAGCAAAGAAAAAGGTATTCCTAAATCCACTTATACATTCATAGGAAATTGTTATAACTATATTAAGCATGGATAGCAAGCACATGAATGAAGATCTAAGGTGAACAAACCAAAGAAGGAATCCTACATGGAAAAATATTTTTCTACCTTCAAAATGCATGGCCACACATCTCATGTATGCAGAAAAAAGAAAAAGCAAGTATGGAAACCAAAAGAACAAGAAAATACTTATAAACCAAGAAGAGTCAGTAACTCATATGTTTGGGATTAAAAATGCTATTGAATCCCTGCTAAATGAAGAAGTGGACAAATCATTGAGAAGATTTGGAACATATGAGGAAGCCAAGTCTAGAATCAAAATTGGCTTAGTAGTGAAGAAGATAGAACGGAAGTAAACAAAGATGGTGAAAACACTTGAGAGGAAACTATCAATAAATGATGAAGAATTAGAAAAATATGTCACCGAGGGACAGTCACTCGTTGGTGAAGGTAAAGAGATAACTAAATCTGAGTCTACTGAAACAGATGCACCACCAGCCAAGAAGGCAAAGGTTACAAATGTAAAAACTACATTAAGAACAATGAGTAAGACAACAAAAGAGGTAGACTCATCATTGGTAAAGAGAGGTGCTTTGAGGACTTATCAGAAAAGAAAGCCTCAAACTGGGCAATCAACACCAAGGAAAAGAAGGAAATGTATAAGAGGAAAAGAGGACAAGGATGACACTGAACATGATGAGAGAGAACAAGGACTCCAAACTGAAAAGCTCAAAGTTCCTTAAATAGTTGATGAATTTGCAGAGTCAATCATCAACAAAGGGAGCATATTACATCAAAATATTAGACAATGGCTAACCTTGTCTCCCGAAGATCAGAATAATATAGAAGAAGCCATAATTAAGGAAATGATTGTATACAATTATGTACCAATACAATTCAACAAGACTATGCCACAAGAGATTAATGACATAATATCAGCAAGATGGACATATGCCTTGCACATAGAGAAATAGATAAGGGAAAGATCCATATTTACACTCATGCCATCCAAGTCAATAGCTGAAGAAATTGATTCAACAATGAAGGAGCATGCAAAGAAATTTTTAGAAAATATGAGAGCATACAAAGTACTAGAAGGCAGATTAGAAGACCTTGAAAAAGAAAGCAATGAGATTTGGAATGAAATCTTCAATGCCCCCAAGAAGGTACTGGCTCTTATCGAGACACCTCACTATGAAGAGAAGCAAGCCACACCAAGCCCAGAGCATATCTTCATCAATGACATTGAGGATATCAATCCAGTTGATTTGACAACATAGGCAAATAAGGCCATGGATGATGTACCTCAAATATTACAATCATTAGGGGATACAACAGAGATCACCATAAAATATATAACTGATATTGATTCTTATGATGATCCCAAGAATGATGAAGATGTAAATGATGCCACCGAGCAAGAAAATGAAAAAAATACAATGGATGTTGCACAGGAAAATATACCAGGTCACGTGCCTTTATCTATACAAGCTATCAATATCATTACTAAAGAGAAGGAAAAGACACCTGAGCCTGATGCAAACATATCATATCATAAATATGATGAACATGTGGAGAAAAAGGATACAAATGAGGACAAGAAAGATGCAAGTGGAGAGGAGAAACCGAGTGATGTCACTAACAAGAACACCGAAGAAGCCAAGGTTGTAGATAAAGACAAGGTTGATGTAGATACGTCTAGCAGCGACCAATAGGTTCATACCAAGAATCATACAAAAGGCACCATAGCTCCCACACATTTACCAAAATCAACAGAGAAAGAGAAGGCTCTTGCCATAATTCTTCATTCCCCTTCTTCCAGTACTATTTCAAAGAAGAAGAAGAAAAGCAAAGCACCGGTCACATTTGAAGAAATCATTGACATAACCGAGTGTGATCCAAGGACACTCAATCCTGAGTCACTGACCAAGTATGGAGAACTTTGCAAGAGGAAGGAAATACAGGAAAAGCTCAAGAAGGAGCACAAAAATTCCCAAGTCCTGAATAATACAAAGGAAATATTATTGCAGATAGTACCTGACACTCAAATTGATCAAAATGCACCAATACTTGATCAATTAGTAGTTCTCACCGAGGCCATTACATCACAAAATGTGGAAGCTGATAAGGTGATTGAATAATGTGTAGAAGAAAAGTATCAATACAAGCTCACGGAGAAGATCAGCCAAGAAGTGACAGAAAACAAGGTGAAACTTTCTGAGCTAGTTACTATATTAGAACCAATACTATTAGAAGTAGTCAACTTAGTTCAAAAATTTTGCACACTAGATCATTTCACTACCGAGTATAGTGAAAAGATAGCTAAAATAGATGAAGATCTTAAATCTAGTGCACAAAGTCTCACAACCAAAGAAAATGCATTCCAATTGCATTATGAGAAGATTCTAGAATCCAAAAGGTTTAGACTTGAGCTAAAAAAGGATGAAATAAAAATCATAGATGAGGTAACTGAGCTTCAAGCTATGTTACTCCCGAATCTCACATTGTTGTTGAAACACATGACTTTGGCAAAGACATTAATCTCCACCCTATAAATGTCAGTTAACAAGAGTATATATGACATGCACGCCAGAATCACTTTAGAACACATGGCCCTCTATTGAATTTTGGATCAGATTTATATGGCTTTTAAATTTTTCTTATATAACCTCAATATATGTAATATATTTAATCACAAGATATATATATATATATATATATATATATATATATAT
>MU226980.1:1235738-1256393 GCA_018584345.1 Thuja plicata | reverse complement strand
CATGGCTCTATAATGCCATGTCTTTTCATATCACTAATCTGAATACAACAGTTGGTATGATAATCGATATCCTAATCGATAATGCAAGACACTTACTAAACCATTTGCCTAGTCCAACCACCGATCATTGTTTTAACAAGGTAATTTACACATGTTGATATTGACTGATTGGTGCATAATATGAAACACCTATTATAATTCAACCACAGTCCCTTTGACCGGCGTTAGTAATAATTGAAGGAATGCCTGAAATAACAAACGGCCCGATAACTGTAATAGCACCTACTCGGATTTTGGTTGCCACTCAATTATTAGTTAAGACCGAAACTAATCGGTAATCCTTTAACCAATAAGGATTGATAGTTAAGTCAAACGATGTCAATCGGTATTAATCAAACCAATGACAATGTGTTTAACCGATACAAATCGGTTTATAATATAATTATTATTTATTTCATCAATATAATATATTATACATTAGATATATATATTGATATATATAATAATATCATTTATTATTATATATATTAATATGTATATATAATGTAGAATAATATTATCTCATAATAACCATATATGTACATTGATACATATATATATAATAATATCATCATTATATATATATATTAATATGCATATGATATAGAATAATATTATCTCATAATAATATTATCAATTCAATGATGTTTATTTAGTTCAATAGTAAGATCATTTTATCTGATCAAAGGTATAAACATCAACACCCTCGAACACCTCAAGGAGAAATGAGAGAAGTAGATGGCAGATATGCAAAAATCCCATTTACACATATTTGACAGGCTGTAAGTATTACACCTTTGTCATTATTTTCAAAAAAGGGGGGAAATATATGTATAAAGGGAAAAAATATGTAAAAGGGGGAAAATGTATATACCTTACAAAGAAGGAAAACATGTCAAAGGCCAAAGAGGAAAAAATACAAAGGAGGAAACATGTACAGACACTGTACCAAGGCATCCACATAGGGGGAGTCATTTGACAGGGTAAACACTTGTTGTATATACTGAACACAACAGTTAAATGCACATATCTAATTTTTGTACTAATGCCAAAGGGGGAGATTGATGATCATAATTTGTCATTAGTATACAAGGAAACCATTTTTGGACTATTGGTTACATGATGATAGAGTGACAACATTTAGACAAGTGCAGAGGTCACCAAAATAGACAAGTGCAATGGTCACCAAAAATATCTTATCACAGTGATCACCGAGATCAATAAATACTGATAGAACTATCACCAATAAAAAGTTCACAAACATCATCGAGTATAGACTACAAAGCATACCAAGCACCAGTTTATCGAGAGACATTTTTATTTCTAAGAAAAGTGGATCTGAGACTACACGTTAGCTAAAGTAGTTTAGTTTTAAATTATCTTTATTCTTAGCTATAAAACCATTTCTTGAGGATCATGATAACCATATGTAATTGTTTTAATCAATATAACTGATTGTAAACATGCAAACTAGGAGATCAAGATCAAGTTGTAAACCTTTGATCATAGAATTTTTCTTGTAAAGTTTGAAACCTAATAAGGTCAATACTTTGTATATATAGATGTATAATAATTCAAGAAGATGATGATTTTAGCCGCATAAGACATCTATGGATCAGGTAGAGAGTTTCATGCAGAAGGACAAAAAAGAAAGAATTCATTTATGAAGAACTAAGATCCAAGGCTACTGAGTAGAATAGAGGTATTATCCATCTCTATAGATGATACATACATTATGTGAAATTAAAGGATCTATTATCAGAAATTCAAGATTTCATATCATCAGGTCATAATTATTTTTTCCTACTCTCTAACAATTGTAGCAAATAGAAGAAATTCTTTAAGGTGGACTTTACAGTCTTATTGTAAATCTCTTAACTAAGTGCACACTTAAGAGTGTTGTTAAAATATCTTAACCGAGTAGACCTAACAAGTCTAAAATGTTACTCCTAACAGGGTAAGATCACCATAAGTGATCACACTTGTAGCCTTAACCGACACCTTTCATTTTGCAGATAGTGAAGCTTTGTGGGTTTAATCCCCACCACAGGTTTTACCTTCTAACAAGGGTTTTCTGTGTTACCAATTCTTGTGTCATGTGTAACTAAGTTTCATGAATGTTTACATACAATTACATTTATGTTATGATATTACATGCATAAGGTAGAAAAGAAATATGGTCGGCAATGTAAGTAAAGATTACTAAAGGTTAAAGTGATAAAAGTTTTAAGGGTACTGATTCACCCCTCCCCTCTCAGTACACACCATTGCATTATTCCAATAGATTGAATCAAATTTGTCTCCTAGAATCTATATATACTCATGTATTTGATAAATAATTGGTCTATCAGTTTTCCATACTACATCTCCAATGGAGGGAAATGAATTATGGTAGTGAGATAAAATACATAGCAATAGTGACCCAAATTTAAATGTGTTGGCCTTTTCCTTCTTGATTGTGTCCATGTTGTCATCAAATTTCTTCAACAAACTTCACAAAGATCTATCTGAAGTCCTTTATTTACTATCTTGTAAGCCAGGTCTACTGCTCCACATGGTACACTATCCACTCAGAATGATTGAAACACTTGGTAAGATATGATGTTGGATGAATACCTTAACTTGAGATCCATGACAGTAGATATTCGCATTCCTCTACCATCTTATTGTTCTTTTGTTAGCTCGGTGATCTTACCTTTGTCAATTTTCTTGATTGCCTTTGGTCGATCTCAAATAGGAAATCTGGTGATGATGTGCAAAACATCCTTAGTTATCTTGATTGGTTCATCCAACCACATGAACTGGTCATGTACTCAGCTGAGTACCATCCTCACCCATTTGGGCTTGAATTCCCTCGGTAGATGAATTGCATGTGTCAATCCTTTTGTCTCAAGATGTGTGCGCTCATCCTTCAATTTACCATTCACACACAACTTACTAAATGAAGCATCAATCTCAGCTTCACATAGATCTTCAATTTTGCAATGAATAAATGTGCAGATGTTATTGAAGATAATTCTCTCTTCATATCTATTTCTATAGCTATAGCTGGGGGCAACTTGTATTTAGGGTTTACAGGTTCAACATTCTTCACTTATATTGGTCTTTGCATCCTCGGTACCATGATAATTTCCAAAAGTGTGGAAATAACAAACTAGGGCACGCTTGATAAAATACATCTTTGAAAACACAACTCGGTAAAACAGATATCTCTGAAATGTCACTCAAAAAATCTTGTAAAGATTTAGAAATACCTCATAATCACTTTGAATGCTCGACGGAGTGATCGCTCTACAATGTGCTCAAATGCTCTTCGAAAATTTTAGGTTCAATATGAATAATATATTGACCTATTTATAGATTTTCCTCGATTAGCGTTTCTAATGGCTCTAATTATTTGCATTAAATGCTCTTTCTGAGTCCCTTTTTACCTTTATACTGGTAACATAGTCACTTTGTTTCATCGACTAAACAAAATAATGATACATTACAACTTTCAATCAAAATTTCCACAACTTATCCAAATATATCTTAATATATTGACATGGATCTTAACTCTCTTGCTTAGGAATTGATGTAATATTTATAATAAGCATGCACTTCCTACATACATCTCACTGATTAGGTGGAGCTCAGTGCACCAGACTCAGTAGAGATAGTCTCATCTATAGTTCGAAGTGAAGTTCCATTTTCCTGAGTGACGAGTCTTTCTCCTCCATGTTTTGTTCATCTGTTCTCTTATTTCTTCAACAGTAGATGGTGCACTCTATGTAGATTCATCCTCAATCGGTGCATCGGCTTGGTATCTTTAGTTAGTTTCAAGGTGTCCTACCCTATGAAAATGAAAACATGTCATGCGAGGGTTCCTCCATGACCTTATGTTAAACCTTCCATGCATCAATATGTATTTTGTAGCAATGTTTCCATATCTTCCACAAGATAAGCATGAAATACTTGTATTATAATCCCATGGTATAGATGTTCCTATTCGGTTAGTATTTGCATTTTCTCTGTTAGGCATCCACTTATCATTTATTTTCTTTAATCTTCACTCTTTACTCTTGTGACCATACTTGTTGCAATTCTTGTAGTATCCATCAAACTTAGGTTTCCTTATGTTGTTAGCAAAGTTGGTTCTACACTCAAAAGCTTAATGTCCATAATTATTATATCTAAAACAATAACCATCAAATTTAGGTGTACTTGGTGCTTTACCTTTCCTTCTTCTGCAAACATTAGCAGTGTGTCCAAGTTTCCCACAATAATTATAGCTTGGATTATTTTGTTTTAGTGGGGGTGCAGTACCTTGATCTTTCTGTGCATTAGATAATTCTCCCTTCTCTGTAGTTATGTTATCATTGAATCTAATTTATGATCTATCATTCGGTTGCTTATGATTCTTAACTTGTTTGTCTAGTGATTTTATTTCATCTTCATTTCTTCTCAGTATTTCATTCGTATCCTTCTTAGATTTCAATCTTTTGTCCATTCTTTCAATTTCATCTTTCAGTTCTTGATTCTCAAATTCTTTTTGGGTACAATCCTGATTTGCATTCAAAATTTGGTCTATCATATTGTAGTGAACTTGGGTCATCCTTAATATTTCATTATCTTTCTTAGTTAACCTTATTTCAACTTGTCTTTTGTCATATTCTACAATTCTCTTTTCATCCTTAGTTGTTCTTTTACTTTAAATCAATTTGGTCATTCTTAAGATATCATCATCAAGATCTTTCTTCATCAAATCCAGCATCTCGGTGAGTGAGTCATTCTTTTCAAGTAGCTCTCTTATAGCAGTCTCAGACTCATCAGTCACACTTCCTTCAAATGTCGTCTCAAGTGTATCAACTTATTCTTGTGTAACCTTCAGTTCATCATACAATTTACTTCTTATCCTTAGATATTTCTCAAGTTTCTTTCTAAGATCCATGATTAACTCTCATGCACTTTCCAACTTAGATTCAAGACCATCAATCCTCTTAAACTATATGTAACCTTCCATGACTAAGATATTTAAATCTCAGGTGGTAAAACATTTAACTGAAGATTACAAGCTCTGATACCAATTGTTGGAATAACTAATAGAAAGTTGGGACTATGAGGGGAGGGGTGAATTAGTACCAATAAAATTTTTAACCACAATTACTAATTATACCATATATTACCACTTTTTGATTACCAAATTCATAAATTTGAAAAATAAAAGTAATATAATGCATATAAAACCATAACATCAAAACATTAAACAATTGAACTCATAACACCCTAATTTTGGTAATGCAGAAATCCTTGGTTAGAGGATAAAAACTACGGTGGGGATGACACCCACACCCTTCACTTACTAGAGTATAAAGGGTTTCTCAGTTAGAGCTACAAAGTTTAGCTATTTCTAATAGCTTACCCGGTTAAGAGTATATATAAGACTTGTTAGGTCTACCTGGTTAAAGGATGTTTACAAACTCTACACATAGAGATGTTCCCTGTTAAATGATTTATAAATATAAGATAGGTTAAGATATATCCAGTATTAGGATTTAAAGCTCTTAATACAATAGTATCAATATCTTAACAATGTCTGTAAAAATGCATCAAATGTAAATGTTGTTTAGACTCTATGTGCTCTAATATGTGTTACCTCAATTCGTGATTTTTAACACTTCTGTTCAGCTCTTCTGTAGCTCAATTTCTACTCGGTGCTCTCTGCTCTGGTCTCTATTTCTCAATAACTCCTATAACCGTAATAGCAATAACAACTCTCTGTTCTTCAATAACTCCTTTAACAGTAATAGCAATAACAACACTATGTTCTTCAACTCTATATATCTTCTTGTGTCTCTTCTTGTATCTATTACATATACATAATTCATCCAAGATATAGATGATTTTTTTCTCTCTTAATCTTATGCATTAGGTATGCTATAAATTTCTCTTGACCATTATATCTTCTTTCTAGCTCGGTGACCATGTCACTTTTGCCTCGGTACTTGTTGTTTTTCTTGGAATTGACAAAATTTCATTTTTCCAATTAATGTCTTCCTTAGATCTTCACTCTGATTTATTTGAATCATTGATCATGTAACAAACTATTTTAAATACTTGTATATGCATAATTAATGAAGTATCAAAGCATTAAATGTGATATGATTGTGTTTTTTATTAACTGTCTAACTCATTTAAATAATTCCACAATACTCGGTTAAGTGTACTTCATCACTCAGTATAATTTCAACTTGGTGTACTACATGCACTCAGTGTAGTGAGTCACTCAGTAACTATAGGCACTCAGTACACTATAAACTTTGTGCTTTACCAACTGGCTCGTTGTGCATTACCAACTTGTCTTATCCTTGCCTTTCACCATTTACCGATTTATTCTTCTTGACTCTATGACTTTGTCTAAACTAATGACAACATAATATCTTATAGATATAACAACTCTTTATCACTATTCCAACATTTTTATCTCCAATAATCTAATCTTGTGTATGATTGAGTTTCACATACCTTGGGAGGATTGGTTCTATCCTTTGGTTACCTTCATCATTATTCATCGGTTGTGCTTCATTCACCACTTCAGTTGCCTGTGGTATTGTCTTTGTCTCCACCGGTTGAAGATAAACAAACCTATCATAGTCTTCTGATTCCTTCTTTCTATCTTCCTCATTCTTTTCAAAAAATTGATCAATTCTAACATTTTCACTTTCAATCATCTTGTTAGTATTCTTGATCAAACACTTATATGCTTTGCTTCTAGTAGAATAGCCAAGAAATATTCATTCATCACTCTTAGAATCACATTTACCATTTTGATCATCCTTCTTTATGTAACATTTTCTGTTGGCATTAATGGGAAGTAGTAATGAGAGGGGAGGGGTGAATCAATACCTCAATTTTTTTTAACACTTTTCACCTTACTTCATTAGAAATCAATCTTTATTGTATTACCGACCAAATCTAATGTTCTTTCTTATGCATGTAATATTAATTCACAAGCTTAATTTTATATAACATTCATAGAAAAATTCATGAAAGTAATAGACACATAACACAAGATATGATATCGCAGAAAACTCCTCTTAGGAAGTAAAAACTATGGTGGGGATGGCACCCACAAAACTTCACTATCTACAGATTGGAAGGGAGCTGGTTAAGGCTTAGAATTTGATCACTTCTGATGATCTACACTATGAGGATCTACTCTGTTAAGAGCTTTAGCAACACTAATGTAGTGTGCACTCGGTTAAGAGATTTACAATAGGATTGTTAAATCCACCTTCCTTGAAAGGATTTCTTAAGTGTAGTACACATGTTAGAATGTGTACAATATGTATGACCTATTGGAGATTTGCCTTTATGCAAATAGTTGACTGCATGTTTGTTATTGATGACAACATGTAGTATACAGCAGTGAACTATAGTATACAACAATGAACTATATTCACTTTTTAATATGGATATGTAAGAGCCTTATGCGGTTGTTTTTATGTTTTAGACATAGTTACTATACCATGTACATACACAGAGATTCAGATGTTCAGTAACAATTGAGTTATGTTACTCTGTTTACCAGCCGCAGTTTCAGAAGATTGTTTTCAGAAAGCCGATAGTAATTTTATTGATTCTTTAGTTACGTCTATCTATGGGATATGCATGTTCATATTCATGTTTAGTTATGAGTCAAAGATAATTAACCAAAGGTGCTAATCATGTTTCATCTAAAGCATGACGTTTGGGTAATTTTGGGGGAGCCGACTATGTGAAGTGATGCGTCTATTCATTTTGAGTTGCATGGTTCTAATTATGTTGCATGATTGGTTTGGCCGACAAGAGAAGCATTGAAGGGATTCCCACAGCCGAAAAAGATCATATCTTTTGGATAAGATACTTATAGTAGTTCATTTGAAGATCACCAAGTGTGAATGAAAAGAGATAGAAAAAGGACAGAACAAAATGTTGATTGTTTCAGGACAGTGAAGCCATTTCATTCATCAGTTAAAGATCTATGTGAAGAAGAAGAGAGTGTATACAATTCATTGGAACTGATCAAGACAATAGGTCTACTCAAACAATTCATTATCAGATATAGTGTATATCTATTTTACTGAAGGTTGCAGCCTTCATCATTTCAGCAGTGAGCTTTTGGACAGTGAGTCCTCACCCCTAACAGGGTTATATGTAAAAGACTCCTAACAGGGTCTGAGCCTTAACTAGGTCACTGTACTTATTGCATTGTAAAGATAAACTCTTAACAAGGTTGTAAGATCTTCTAACAGGGATTATTATACTCAAGTACAGTTCTTTGTGGTTGCTAATTCCTACCGGAGTTTTTACCTATTTTGGTTTCCCCATAACCAAAATTGTGGTGTTTTATTTTGTGTTATCTTAATGTGTATATGCTTAATATTATTCTATAATTAATTGGAGGAAAGAATTAAACTAGTTGATAACTGATTCACCCCCCCTCTCAGTTATCCATTGGGATTATTCCAACAGTTGGTATCAAAGCCAAGTGCCTTGGAGAGAAAGCCTAATAGCTTAAGGTAGATTAGATGGCATACTTTAGGAAAGAGAGTCCTAAGTTTGATGGAGATAATTATCTTGACTGGAAGAACAAAATGATAACACATCTTCAGTGTGTTAGTTTTGAGATCTATGAGGTTTCTACTCACACAATTGATGTTCCTACCTTGAAGGACCTTGTAGAAGAAGATTCTACTAATAAACAAAAGGAAGTATTCACCCAAAATGCAATTTCCAAAGAATCCCTAATCAGTGCCCTATCTGACAATGAATTTTTTGAGATCAAGAAGGCAGACAAAGAATATTCAATTTGGAAATACCTAGAAGATATATTTGAAGGAGACATTGAAGCCAAGAATGTGCATAGAAAGACATGGAAGAAAAGATACAATAATTTAGAGATGCTACCTGAAGAAAACATCAAAGCTTACAATCAGAGGATTAATGAAGTAGTCTAAGGAATCAGGAACAATGGTGGAGAAATTTTAGAGGATGATATAATGGACAAATTGATGACCACATTGACAGTGGATTATGAAAGCAAGATAAACATCTTAGATGAAACCATACAGTTCTCAAAGGACTTCAAAAGAGAAACCTTGATTAGAAAAATATTAGCATTTGAGATATCAAGATTGAAGACAGAACCTAAAATGGAAACAACTTTCAAATACTCAGTCCATGATGAGAAATCCTTGAGCATCTCTAGTAATAATGAGAAAGAAGAAGTTGATACAGAACTAGAAGAAATCATTGCTATGATTGCTAAGAAAGAAAGGAAAGGCAAAGGAAAATATGAAGGACAACTACCATTCAAATATTTTTCATGCAACAAAGTTGGCCACTTTGCATCCAAGTTTCCTACAAGAGTCAAGAAGTATAGATCAAATTACAAAACCAAATACACTAAGGAGTGTTATCATGCTAAAGATGGTGTAACTGATGATGATTCAGGAGAATATGAAATTGGATTTTTTTTAATTAAAGAAAATGAAAAATGATTGATAAAATAGAAATTGAAGATGAAAAGAAAGCACAAGAATTGGCTTTAGTTTCACAAGTTGTCATCAAAATAGACTAGATCATAGAAAGAAGGTGTTCACATCATATGAATGGTGATAAAGATAGATTTGTACATCTAGATAAGTACAAAGGCGGCATGGTTAGATTTGGAGATAACAGTCCCAAACCTATCATAGGCAGAGGATCTATCACCTTAGATGGAAAGAACAAGACAGATGATGTTTTGTATGTTGATGGTTTGCATCATAACTTACTAAGTGTTGGACAATTGCTAGATCAAGGATATCAGTTGGAATTCAAAAACAATAGACACATTATTAATAACAAAGAAGGAGACATGATTGAATCAGGCTCAAAGACCAAAGGTAATATTTTTCAGCTTAACTTCAAAGTAAGTTGTTTTGTTGCAAAAGTGGATGACAGTTGGCTTTGGCACAAAAGAATTTGTCATATCAATTTTGACAACATAGTGAAGATAAGTAATGTAAAGAAAGTAAGAGACCTTCCTAGCATTGCAAGACCAGTTGATACTATGTGCAGTGAATGTGTGATGGGAAAGCATGTGAGGACCTCATTCAAAAGAAAAGAGAACTCTGCAGAGAACAAATTAGATCTAATACATACAGACTTATGTGGACCTACTCAAACAAGATCATACTATGGTGAAAGGTATTTCATTTTGTTTTTTGATGATTTCTCCAGAATGATGTGGGTTGCATTCTTAAAAGACAAATCTAAAGCTTTTGAGAAGTTCAAAATATTCAAAGCTAAAGTTGAAAATAAATCTGGATTAAAGATAAAATGTCTGAGATCTAATAGAGGAGGAGAATTCACCTCTGATAAGTTTCTTAAGTACTACAAAGAACATGGGATCAAAAGACAACTACGTTCACCCAGAACCCCTCAACAAAATGGAATTGTAGAAAGGAGAAACAGGATAATACTTAAAACAACACGCACTATCATGATTGAAGGGAAAGTTGCACACACCTATTGGAGAGATGTAGTTAATACAATAGTGTATACTATCAATAGAATCCAACTAAGACTAGGCACAGACAAAAATCCTTATGAAATTTGGTTTGGTAATGTACCTACAGTAAAATACTTAAAAATATTTGGAAGCAAGTGCTACATCAAGAGAGATGATGGTGTTGGCAAATTTGATGCTAGAAGCGATGAAGGTATTTTTCTTGGTTACTCTACTAAGAGAAAAGCTTACAGATGTTTCAATTTAAGGTTGAAGAAAATCATTGAGAGTGCACATGTGAAGATTGATGAGAAGTTCATCATTCAAGAGAGATACTATGAATATGCACCTATGATTGAAGATGAACCTAGAATGATCAATAAAGGTACAGTTATTGAAGAAATGTTTGACTGTATTGATGTATCATGCAATAAACCTGAACCAATTCAAGAAGAATCATAGATTACAGATGAGAGTGTCACACCTAAAACCTCAAAATACACATCTAAATACCACTCTAAAGAAGATATCATTGGAGATCAGAGCAGTAAATTTTTGACAAGATCCAGAGCAAAAGGTTCAACCATTGATGAAGAGGTATGCTTACTTTCACATATTGAACCCTTAAGTGTTGAAGATGCATGTAATGATTCAGATTGGCAAAGTGCAATGCAAGAAGAATTAGATCAAATAATGAAGAATGACACATGGGAATTGGTCCCTAGACCTTGTGACAAGAACATGATTGGAAATAAGTGGATATTTAGAAACAAAATGAATGAAGATGGTACAGTGATAAGAAATAAAGAAAGATTGGTATGTAAAGGATATGCGAAAGAGAAAGAATTGACTATTCTGATACATTTGCCCCTTTGAGAAGACTGGAAGCTATAAAGTTATTTTTAGCCTATGCAACATTCAAGAACTTCAAAGTATATCAGATGGATGTTAAGTCACCTTTCCTGAATTGTGACTTGAAGGAAGAAGTCTGCATAGAGTAGCCTGAAGGATTCAAACTTTCAGACAAACCAGACATGGTATACAGACTAAATAAAGCCCTCTATGGACTTAAATAGGTCCCAAGAGAATGGTATGAGAGACTTGATGGATACTTAACAAAGATTGGATTCAAAAAGGGAGCAGAATATTGCAACCTATTCGTCAAAGAGACACCTGAAGGTTTACTACTTGTTGCTATATTTGTTGATGACATTGTTTTTGGAGGTAATGAAAAGCTTAGTGCAGAATTTGCAAAAGAGATGCAGAGTGAATTTGAAATGAGCATGATTGGACCTATAAAATACTTTTTGGGATTAAATGCAAAGTAGACAGGCAGAGGTATATTCATAAATCAGTCTAAATATGTAAATGAGATATTGAAGACATTCAAGATAGAAGACTGCAAGCCAGTAAGCACTCCTATGATAACAGGAAACAAGATTTCTAAAATGATGACTCCACTGAAGTTGAAAAAAAGCTTTACAAGTCCATGATTGGAAATCTCATATATCTCACTCAATCTAAACTAGATATATCTAATGCAGTTGGTATTGTAGGGAGATTTGTAGTCGAACCTAAATAGAATCACCTAATGGCAATAAAAAGACTATTCAGATATTTAAAGGGAACTATAGACTATGGTTTATGGTATCCTAACTCAGAAAATGTAGAAATTCATGTATACGCAGATGCAGATTGGGTAGGTTGAGTTGATGAAAGAAAGAGTACCTCAGGAGGAGCAATATTTCTTGGAGACAAGTTGGTTACTTGGACAAGCAAGAAGTAAAACTATATTTCTCAGTCAACAGTAGAAGCTGAGTATGTAGTAGCCACATTGAATTTTTCAACAATGGTTTGGATCAAATAGATGATTAAATACTTTGGAATTCAGATTGATTATCCCATTGTCATCCATTGTGACAATACTAGCACTATTATATGTCAAAGAACCCTGTGATGCACACAAAGACAAAACATGTAGAAATAAAATATCACTTTATAAGAGAAAAAGTTGCAGGAGGAGAAGTGAATTTGGATTATGTGAGCACCAAAGATTAGTTGGAAGACATATTCATGAAACCTCTATCAAAAGATACTTTTGAGTATCTCAGGAAGAAGTTGGGATTAGTTCCCTTTCCTGACTCTGAATAGAACTCACGATAAATGCATCAGTCCTTTGTGACTGATGAGTGGTTGACTACTCTACTTCTGAAGTAGTACCTGTGCTTATTTGTATTTGGCATCCTTTTCCACTGATGTCAAAGGGGGAGTATATAAGTAAGGGTGAGTATATACTCTCAAGAAGTATATATTCATGAAAAAAAAAACACAGTCAGAGGAGCTGCAGCAGTGAAGAGGAACTCTTGATGAGGATATTGAGAAGATTGAAAAAACAAAGAAGATACTTTTGAATTGATGGTGTTTTTAATCATATGTTTCCATCAATGTCAAAGGGGGAGATTGTTGGAGATTTTCCTTTATGCAAATAGTTGACTGTATGTTTGTCATTGATGACAACATATAGTATACAATAGTGAACTATATTCACTTTTCAGTAGGGATATGTAAGAGCCTTGCACGGTTGTTTTTATGTTTTAGACATAGTTACTATACCATGTACATACACACATATTCAAATGTTTAGTAATAGTTGAGTTATGTTACTCTGTTTACTAGCCACAGTTTCAGAAGATTGTTTTTAGAAAGCTGACAGTAATTTTATTGATTCTTCAGTTACATCTATCTATGGGATATGCGTGTTCAGATTCATGTTTAGTTATGAGTCAGAGGCAATTAACCAAAGGTGCTAATCATGTTTCATCCAAAGCATGATGTTTGGGTAATTTTGGTGGAGCCGAGTATGTGAAGAGATACATCTATTCATTTTGAGTTGCACGGTTCTAATTATGTTGCATGATTGGTTTGGCCGACAAGAGAAGCATTGAAGGGATTCCCACAGCTGACAAAGATCATATCTTTTGGAGAAGATACTTATAGTAGTTCATTTGAAGATCACCAAGTGTGAATGAAAAGAGACAGAACATAATGCTGATTGTTTTGGGACAGTGAAACCATTTCATTCATCAGTTAAAGATCTATGTGAAGAAGCAGAGAGTGTATACAATTTATTGGAACTGATCAAGACAACAGGTCTACTTAAATAGTTTATTATTAGATATAGTGTATATCTATTTTACTGAAGGTTACAACCTTCATCATTTTAGCAGTGAGATTTTGGACAGTGAGTCCTCACCCCTAACAAGGTTATTTGTAAAAGACTCCTAACAAGGTTTGACCCTTAACCAGGTCACTGTACTTATTGCATTGTAAAGATAAACTCTTAACAGGGTTGTAAGATCTTCTAATAGAGATTATTATACTCAAGTACAGTTCTTTGTGGGTGCTAATTCTCACTGGGGTTTTACCTATTTTGGTTTCCCCATAACCAAAATTGTGGTGTTCTATTTTGTGTTATCTTAATGTGTATATGCCTAATGTTATTCTATAATTAATTGGAGAAAAGAATTAAACTAGCTGATAACTGATTCACCCCCCCCTCTCAATTTTCCCTTGGGACTATTCCAACATGACCTGACTATATGCAATCTATACTTGCTGATCACAAATCCATTAAAGCTTACAATATATGAATATCACCTATAGTGATTTATTAATACCTTTTCATGCTTGTCAGTAGACTTGGTTCTTGTTCTTGATAAACTAATTTGATCTTTGTCTGTGCTTCTACATGAATTCTCTTATCGGAACCTTAGATGCTTTCAGAGGCTACAATCATCATCAAACAACATGTTCACAATTGATTGAGCATCTATTTATACAAGTTATTTGACCTATTCTAGAATCACGCATTACAATGTTAACTCTAGATCCAAGGTATACAACTTGACCTTGATCCTTTAGTTTTCATGTTTTAAATCAGTTAGACTGATAAAAACAATAATAATTACATTGCTTTTCCCTTACGTAATGGATTAAAAAAATCAAGAAGCTAAATATAAAACTTCAATGATTTATTTGACGTGGAAGTCAGATCCACTTTTTGCAGGATGTAACTGACTCTTGGTATTTATTTGTTGGTGTGAACTAAAATTCTATCAATGTTCCTTCTTTGAACTATTCATCGGGTTCCCTTCATCTGTCAGGTTCCACTCTTGACTGTTTCATCAGGTTGCACTATTGGTTACTTGTTGGGTTCCTTTATCTTTTCTGTTATCGGGTAACACTGAATAGTGTTGTGTCAGGATGCTTTGTACTTATAAATATCAATAACCTTGGTGTTGGGTAGTACTGTGCCCTGTATGTCGATGTAGTATAAACTAATGGTGTTTATCATGTTTTTCCTTGCATATACTAATGACAAAATATAATGTCTTCAATCTCCCCCTTTGACATTAGTATCAAAAACTGATATGTGCAAAATACTAAAGTGTTTAGTATGTAAACCTTGTATATATCCTTGTCATTATATGACTCCCCCTAACTATATGCATCAGTATAGTATAAGTATATGTACATGTATACTTGCCTTTGTACTATACATTCCCCTTTTTTCATAATCTTTCCTCTTTTTAATGACTGAATGTACATATCATTTCCCCCTTTTTTGATAATCATGACAAAAATGTACAACTTATAAGTTGTCAAAAATGTGACAAAAATGTGCAACTTACAGAGTGTCAAGGATGTGGGAGTGACTGTTCTTGATATCTTCCATTATTTTCTCCCATTTCTCTTTGAGGAGTTCTAGTGCCATGTGTTCTAGTTCAATCTTGGCATGCATATCATAAATATTGTCTAGGACAGACATTTATGGGGTGGCAATAAGTGTTCTTTCCTGTTTCATATGGTGTTGCAGTAATGTGAGAGTTGGTAAGAGTTGAGCTTGAAGCTCATTCACCTCATCTCTGAACTTTGTTTCTTCAATTTGAATATCTTGTCTCAGCTTCCTAGCTTGCTTGAGTTGGTCATTGTGAAATTTGATTGTATCTTCAGTGTTTGTGAGACTTTGTGCACTAGCTTGAAGATCAACATCAATTTGTGCTATCTTATCGGTATACTCCTTTGTGAGTTGATTGAATGTGCAAAATTTTTGAATTAAGGCTATTGCTTTTGAAATTATAGGGTCCAATGTGCTTACCAGTTCAGATAGTTTCACCTTGTGCAGTGTCACTTCTTGGCTTATTTTCTCTGCTAGCTTGAACTCATATTTCTTCCCAAGTCTTCCTTCCATAGCCTTTTCAACATCTATATTCTGAGATGTGATAGCGTCGGTGAGAACCACTAATTGATCAAGTATGGGAGTTGTTTGATCAACATCTGTATCAAGCACAATTTGTTGGAGGATTCATTTTGCAAGTTCAAGTACCTTTGATTCTTTTGTGGCCTTTCTCAGCTTATCTTGGATAGATTTCCTTTCACAAAGTCTAGCATACGTTGTCAACTCGGTAGGATCCAATGTTCTGGGATCACATACTGGAATCTCAATTATTTCATCCAAAGTGAATGGATTTGTGTTCTTTCTCTTCTTCTTCCTTGAGATTTGAGTAGAGGAAGATGTATGAACTACCATTGCTAGTTCATTTGTGATGACATGTAATGGATTGAATGTTTGATAATGTTCAGTTGAAGATAATGGAAGGCATTAAATCAGTTAATGGTTTGTATTGTCATTGATGTCAACTTGATATCATATGTATGGTCATGTACATAATGCCAAAGACTTTAGAGAATCAATGGAGCAGAGATTATGATTTTAGCAATGCATAAAAGTCAAGAATTCACTAAGTGACAGACAACACCGATGGAGTGCACACCATCAGTAAAGGCAAAGAACAAAATTCACAGTGATACCCGATGAGCAGAAGACAATATTGCCTAATGAAGAAAAATCATAGTGATACTCGACGAGCTGAAAATAGAGTTACCCGACGTGTAAAATCCAATGATGCCTAATGGATGGAGATCCCGAAGCTGACTAGAGTCACACTGACGGAACAGGCAGTTATCACCAACGACTAACTGCAGAGTTGACTGAAAGAATAGAGAGTTCAAAAAATGACAAAATATCTAGTTGGCAGAGCTTAAGGATAGACTTAACTGGTTGTTTTTATTTGTTTTATTTGACCAGAGTTAAGTAATTGATTTAAAGAAGATTTGTACAGTTGGCAAGAAGATAACTATGAGATAAATCAGGAGTTAAAGCTTTAAATCAAATTGGTTGGTTTGTTGTTCAAGCCAAGAATCAAGAATCAAGAATAAAGAAATAATGAATATCATGTCTATATAAGAGACAAGCATAATTCATTTCCATAATCACATACACGGGAAGGGGAGTGAATAGAAAGAGGATGTTGAAGAGAAACTGATGAAGAAGAACTTCATATAGTCCTGATCAATCAAGCTAAAGGAGAGCTAAATAATTCTGCAGACACCGATGAATAGTGAAGCACATCATCATAGAGAAGAAAGTGTGGAGAAAAAAGAATTGAATTGATACATTGATCAGAGAAATAATGTACTTAAATAGATCTGAAAATCTGTAATTCAAGTTGCATTAGAAACACATCATTATGTTTCAGTTTAACCATTGAAGCATCAAGTCTCTTAATAGAGTAGGACTTAACAGTCTTCTATATATTGAGGTACATCCCAAGGAATGCCAAAAAGGTTGATTCATGAAAGTAGCACTAGATTTTCCTTAAGCCTATTGACAGTGTAAGAAGGAGGCTGATTCAAGGATGGTAGCAAACTGAGTTGTCCGATACTAAGTGACAACCTCTATGTATAAAATCCTCTAACAAGGTCACACCTAACAGTGTGTTTGTAGCCTTTAATAGGGTTGGCTCCTAATAGGGCTCACTTTAGAAGAGTACCGGTCCCAGTGGTTTTCCCTTAATAGGGTTTCCACATTAAAATCCATGTGTTATGTGTGTATGGTTTATTACTTTACTGTTTTACATTTCACATATGCATTTCTGGATTGATTGGTATACTCTGCATATTTACTGAGTGTTGGTAAATAGTTTTACTTCTTATCGGTAATCAAGGAGAATAAGGATAGGCAAGGAAAACTGATAGACAATTAATCATTATTAGTATTTCATGGCATGCATCTTGTAGGGATTTAATAATCTGAGATTTATTTGATTGGTGGTTGGTGATTAAAGGATAAATTTTTGAGGCCAATGATTCACTCCCCCTCTTAGTTATTACTAAGAATTGGTATCAGAGCTTGTGTGCTTAGAAGGAAGGCTTCAAGACCTAAGTCAAGATCACAAGATGAACAGACAAGATGTGCCCAAGTTGAAAAAAGACAACTTTGCTTCATGGAAAAGCATGATAAGACTCCACTTATCAGGTATTGGTAATGATGTTACTCAATACTTAGATACTGAATATGTGTTTCCCACAGGACCATTAATAGTAGATCAATTGAGAGTAAAGCATGAGCATAACTGCATGGTCATAGAGCTTTCTTCCTCTCTCTTCGATGCTGAATTTGAAGATGTCAAAGATTGCACAACTACAAAGATGTGGGACAAACTGAATCTTGTACATGGCGGTGGTGCAAATGTTCTGAGAGCCAAGGAAGAAATCCTTAGAGGAAAATTTGATGATCTTAGAATGAAATAAGGAGAAAACATCACACAGTACAACACAAGAATAAAAGAAGTAGGCAATGCTATACAAGGTGTTGGAGGTACACTTGAAGAGGAGATAGTGGTAAGTAAAATCTTAAGAACCTTATTGCCTATTCAAGAAATGAGAGCAGTTGCAAACAATACAGTTACTCTTGATAGTTTGATTGGTAGAATGATTTCATTTGAGATGAATAACTTTGATAATAGTGTCTTACCAAACTTGGAGTCTGCATTTAAGTCTTCTATGAGAATAAGCAAATCTAGTCAGAGACACACATATAGAATAGATAGTGCAAGTGAAAGTGAAGAAGAAGATCTAGATGAAATAGAAGCACTCATGGCAAGGAGAATGAAAAGAGGCAAAGGTAAATACAAAGTCAAGTTACCACTTGTATGCTTTAATTGTAAAGAGATTGGACACTTTGCTACAAGATGTCCTAACAGAAGGAAAGATGACAAAGGTAATGAAAGATCTTTTGAGAAGAAATCTGACAGAGGTGATAACAAATATTACAAAGGTTACCGACAATCAGAAAGAAAGGATTCCCGAGACTACAAAGATAAAGTCAAGAAAGCTAGCTACCTAGCTACTTGCAAAGATGAAGATACTGACACCAAACCTGATGAAGACATCGAGATGGTATTTGTAGCTGTGAAAGATGATTCAGATGAAGATGAAAGGTATGTAGAAACTATAATCATATCTAAGGTTAGCAAGAATGACATCTAGATTATAGATAGTGGCTACACTCACCACATGACCGGTGACAAATAAAATTTTAACACTTTTGACTATTATAATGGTGGTACAGTAAGAATGGGTAATGATACACCTTGTCCGGTTGAAGGTAAAGGAACTATAATGCTGAATAACTTGATTAAATGTGAAAATGATTATTGGGTAAAAGGATTGAATTATAATCTGTTGAGTGTTTCTCAGCTAAATAATTCAGGTCACAGAGTAGCATTTGAAAACAAGAAGGCAAAGATCTTTAATGAATCATGAAAACTGATTGGTACCGGTGAACAAACTAAAGGTAACTTATTCTATCTGAATGACACTAACACCACTTGCGTAATGACTAGAAATGAAGACATATGGTTGTGGCACAAAATATTGTGTCATGTGAATTTTGACAGCATGATGAAAATAAGCAGAAGAAGAAGTGTAAGAGGCTTACCGACAATGACAAAGCCAGACAACATCATGTGCAAAAATTGTCAAAAAGGTAAAATGACAAAGTCTAGTAAAACCCATAAATCTGATGATATTCTAGAATTAGTCCATATTTATTTATGTGGACCTTTGAGGACAAAGAGTTATTATGGATATAGATATTTTATTCTTTTTGTTGATGATTACTCTAGAATGATGGCAGTCATGTTTCTAAAAGAAAAATCTAAAGCATTCAAGATGTTTAAATGGTATAAGACTATGGTAGAAAAACAAAGTGGTAAGGATCTAAAATGTTTAAGATCAGATAGAGGAGGAGAATTTATATTAGATGAATTCACTCATTTCTGTAATGAGCATGGTATAAAAAGATAGGTTTCTGCACCAAGAACACCACAGCAAAATGGGATTGCTAAGAGAAGGAACAGATCAATAGTTGATTGTGCAAGAACACTGATGATAGAGAAAGGCATCACCCAAATCTTCTGGAGAAAAGATGTTAGTATTGTTGTTTATACACTTAACAAGGTACAATTGAAGAACGACACAAAGAAGACACCTTATGAGCTATGGTATGGTAAAACACCCAATGTAAGTTACTTCAAGATCTTTGGTAGTCAATGTTATGTCTTAAAGGATGATAGAAATGGAAAGCTTGACGCCAAAAGTGATGAAGGTATTTTTCTGGGGTATTCTATCAAAAGCAAAGCTTTTAAATGTCTTATCAAGGCATCTAACAAAATAGTTGAAAGTGCAAATGTAAAGATTGATGAATTTGCAGAAAAGAATGAGCTGGAAAGCACAAAAGAACCAGAGGACTACAACAAGTTTGTATATTTTGAAGAACTCAACGCTCTACCTGAGAAACAGTGCTTAATTCTAGAACAACAGAATGTTGCAACCAATGGTCAGAATATTGTTACCAACGGTTAGGATAATGATCAAGAAAATGTGCAAGGTGATGAAGAACAAAATGAAGACCAAAAATAATGATCAAGCTGATAGACAAAGAACTGTACATGTACTTGCAAGATATGTAATGTAATGCCCACCCTAGAATCTTCCTATGACATGACTTTTGCTTTGACACTTTGGATTTTATGATGGACTATGATTATTATACACTTTGGATTTTATGATAGACTATGATTATTATTTAGTTAACATTTTATGAGCCATTTGAGCATATATATTTGGTTACTGCAGTTTATTTGGAAATATTAAAATAGCATTTAATGATGAATGGTTAGAAATGAACTATCAGTAAA
>MU226980.1:1203427-1228382 GCA_018584345.1 Thuja plicata | reverse complement strand
TTTTAGCATATTTCTCTTTTGTTTTCTTTTGTGGTTCATCTGTCTTTTATTCTTCATTCTTTTCCTTCTTCTTTTCTTCTTCTATCTTTTTTTCTCCTTCTTGATTCTGATCAGTAGACTTGTCTTGTTGATCATCGGTAGCAGCTTGTTCTGCAATTGTATCTTTAGATTCATCTGTTATATCCTTTGTTTCTGCATCACCCTTATCTTTGGGTATGCTTGTATCTACATTAGATTCTTCTTGTCCTTCTAGCAGATTGATTACCTTCATCAATGCAGGCATATTATTTTGTGTGCCCACCTGTGCTGGATCTATAGTTGTGTCCTATTTGTCGGTTTAAGCTTGTTGAACAGTGACATCTTTATCCTTTTGAATTTTTTTTGCATGGTCCATTCATGTTATGTCAATGATTGAAGTGTCTGGCCATATCTCATCAGCAACATCCATTTCCTTATTTCCTTGTGTCTCCAATGCTTGTTGCTTTTCTTGATCCTTAACAGATATGAATATTACATCATCATCCTTTTATGGATCTTTATCAAAATCATAGTGAGTAATATCTTGAATGTTAAGATCATCTATGACTTTATCTAAGTCAATAGGCTCAGTATCCTCCATATTATCCAAATCAATGTGCTATGGACTTTCTTTTTCTTTCTTCTCCTCTGTATGAGGTGTCTCAGTGAGAAGTAATGGATTCTCATAGCTTGTTGATTCTATAGGTAGACTGATAATTTATCTCCATTTAACATTTGTCATGCTGTCAAGATCTAAGAACTTCCCCTGTAGCACCTTGTAGGCTCTTATCTTTGCCACAAATTTATTGGAATGCTTTTTCATCATTTCTTTTATCTCTTCTATTTTGGATTTGGGAGGCATGAGTGTTACAAGTATCCTCTCCCTTTCTTCCTTTTTGAAGTTCAAAGCATAAGACCATTGTGCTGATATTTTGTCACTCAGTGGTTTGGGTATTTTGTTAGCAAACTCAACTGGTACATATTTGAATTTAGCCATAGACCTGATTATTGCATCTTCTATTTTATTTTGGTCCTCGAGCTCTAGCTTTACCCATTGTCTAATTTTCCTATCATTCATGGTACCTGTTGTAGCAATTGAATCAGTAATCTCATCAATTGTTCTAGGGGTTAAGCTTTTCTTTTCTACTTCAGGCTCATCCTGTTTTGAATCTTCAATGTCGACCTTGGTTCTAACTAGTCTTCTCCTCCTTTTTGTAGGTGTTTGCTTCTCTTTTTGTTGCTTCCTCTTATAGGTCCTCACTTGACCTTTCTTAAGAGGTGTAGTTTCTTTCTTTGCAGTTTGGCTCCTTGTCCTCTGAGCTAATGTTGTCCTTGGTTTCTTGGTTGGAGGTGGAGGTACATCAGACTGTGGATTCAAAATTTGTTGCTTTCTTATCTTCCTCTTCACCGATGGCACCCTATTCCTTGGTGTCTTCTATTTTTTCTTTCTCGCCCTCATTTATTGACATCAAATTCTCAAGATTCTTTACCATCTTTTTTTTCTTGTTGATAGTCTTCTTTATGACTAGGCCCATTTTTATTTTAGATTTGGCCTCTTCATATGTCCCAAATCTTTATTTCTTATCGTCAAGTGGTTCATTCAAGAGTGCATCAATTGCATTTGTTGCTTGATCTATGTTTATCTCATAGTCAAGTGGTGGTAACCAGGCTGTTCTTGGTACAACTAGTTTAATGTGAGTAAAATCTGAATCCACCATAAAGCATATCTCATCCCTATACTTTTTAATTAATTATTTAGGGATTCTTACTCTCTCCATCATATTTTCCTTGAAATCAAGGAATTATTCAGTCATCACTGATCAAATTTGTCACCTAGTGACTTGATAAGGTCACTTATTTGCAATGTGACTGGCTTGGTGGTGTCCCACTTCACTTTTCCAACTGAAGGAAAGTATTCTTGAAAATAAAAGAATATACACATATACGTGACCCAAACTTACATGTGTTTGTCTTGGCAGACTTGATTGTTGTCATATTTTCATCAAGTTGCTTCAGTAGGATCTCACATAGATCCATTTGTATTCCTTTTGTGACAATCTTGTAAGTTGTGCTTACTGCTATTGATGCTATGTTTTTTATCCTGCTCACTTGAAATATTTTGTACCCTATGGCACATGCATCGAACCTCAGTTCCTTGTTGGTGATGGTGTTCACCTTAAGTCCTCTGTTATCCCATACAACGTTGGTGAGTTTCTCAACTTCTGGTTGAGAGGGATGCTTGTGAGCTTTTGGTTTGTCGATTATAGGGTAACCTATTACAACATGTAATACATCCTTTGTAATTTGTTTGGGTTCATCCAGCCATAATTTCTAATCATGCATTCTGCTTAGTACCAACCTAACCTAGTCATTTTTGAAAACCCTCAGGAAATATAGGGCATTTTTTATCCCTTTTACTTGCAAGTGCTTGTGTTCTTCCTTTAGGTTCCCTTGATGATGACATAGCTTCTTATAAGCTTGATCTATCTCCAGATCACCAATCTCAGTGATCTTGTAGTGGATATACGATCTAATATCTTCTATCAACAAAACCCTAGGTGAAATTTTTGAAAATGCACCAGACTCATCGGGTTGTGAGACAATCTCTGGGCATATCTTATATTTTGGTTCCACACAAGTGCTATTCTTGATCAACTTAATGACATTCTTCTTTTCACTCTTCAATTTGACTGTTCTTGAGGTTGTTGCCATTGTTTTGAATTTAGGGCTTTTTTGAAAATAATAACAAATTTCTCGGTACGCTTGGTACTTAATTTGATTTGTGTAACTTGTGAGTGATCTATTTGGAGTGCGTTGGATCCAGCTGAGGACGCTCTGCTAAATGATCTCTTTTCTCTCTGCTCTATTTTCTCAAATTGCATGTGAAGAATGAAGTGCTTCCATCGAGTATTTATAGGCTTTTGCCCTAAGTCTATCATAAATGCTCAACAACTTGTCGGGTCATGAAGACAGAGTTTTTCGGGTAAACTTTCAAACAAAATCCTCAGTGTTGACCGGATGCTTGGGATAGCTGTTAAGATTGTTGCTTTCACCGACGGATCTCGGTGTAGTGTTAAGACAACATTGTAACTTTTCTTCCTTACTGATGGGTGTCAGTTTACATTAGCAACTTAGCCTTTTTATGTGTTGACCGATGATTCTTGTTAAGTGTAGACAGCTCATCCTCTTACGTTCACCGGTGATTTTTGGTATGTGTTTACCGACGGGGTTGTTTTCTCATAATTGTGACAAGTAACATAATATGCATCTTTATTCATGCAGATTTTGACTATCTATCAATTTGTATAATATAACTAATGCAAAATATGACTTTGTGTAGTGTAGTTCCATACTTACTTGTTCATCTTTTAGGCGGGGGTGGTGATGTCACTAGATCCATGGGATGAGGTGTCACCAATTGCATTGCTTGGTCTAGCTTCCTCAATGGTTGAAGCTTTCCTCCACATTTTCTTTCTCATTTTATTAATGTCTTCAATGGTGTTACCATTTTCAAAAGTGGTGGTTTCTGTTATTCGGTCTCTCTAGTCCTTCTTTAGATGTCCAACCTTATGACAGTGTAAACATGTCATTCCCGGGTTGGTCCAGCCTCTATACCTTTTGGTCCATGTTCTCATGTAGTTTGCAGCAATGTGACCATATCTACCACATGTTGTACAGTGTATCTATGTATTGTAATCCCAAACATATGAAATTTTGACTCTGCTTGGTTTATATGCATTTTCTTGATTTTTGGGTTTCCATGCTTCAATTCTCTTCTTCCTACATTCAAGAGATGTGTGCCCATGCATTTTGTAGGTGGGAAAATACTTTTCCATATAGGTTTCCTTCTTTGGCTCTTTCACCTTTGATTTACATTCATATGCTTTATGTCCTTTCTTGCTACACTTATAACATTGTCCTATGAATGTAAATGTGGATTTAGGAATACCTTTTTCTTTGCTCCTGCAAACATTTGAGGTGTGGCCTTGCTTTCCACAGTGATTGCATTTCATCTTCCTTGGTCTAGGATTTATGTAGGAATCTTTTGGATTAGCTTCATTTGATGACTCTCTATGCTCGGTGTACCCTAGTCCAGTGTTGGTGTTGGGTCTTCTTTGTGCATTCAGGAATTCATCCATCCTTTTTTTACTTTCTTCAACTCTCTTAATCATGTCATTATGTTGTTGCTGAATTCTAACCTCATGCTTTAGTTTTTCATTCTCTTCTCTTAGTTCACCAATAATGTGTATTCTTTCAATGAGTTCCATATTCATTTTATTTTCTTCTTAACTCATAAGAATAATCTGATTTGTAACCTCATGGTGATGCTCTATAAATATTTGTATCTTGGACTTTTTTTCTTGTAGCTTTTCTGTGATCTTTCTTCTATATCAATAGCTAGTGTTCTTTCTTGTTCAACTTGCCTAGCATTTTTCATGACATCAATCATCCTTACAATCTGTCCCTTGACCGATTTGCAGAGATTTGACTTGTCTAGCCAGATGTAGATTGAGTTCAGTTAGGCTTGTGATGCTTTCTTTTGATGTATCTGATACTTTTCTTGTATTTGATCCTGAAGACTCAAATAAATATGGAATCTCTTCCTCATGATAATCTGTCTCATTACATCGAGATGCCATATTCTTTCTTTCATCCAGCAACTATCTCATGTTGATTCTATCTTCTTTATATTGTTCATAGAATATCTGAATTTCAAGCTTTTTATTCTCAATATTTTTATCAAGTTTGTACTTCTCCATTGTATGATCTTTTCTCTTAAGCCTTTAAGATTTCCAAGAAGAGACTCAGCTCTGATACCAATTGTTGGGATTAATGGGAAGTAGTACTGAGAGGGGAGGGGTGAATCAGTACCTCAAAAACTTTTAACACTTTTCACCTTACTTCATTAGCAATCAATCTTTATTGTATTACCGACCAAATCTGATGTTCTTTCTTATGCGTGTAATATAAATTCACAAACTTAATTGTATATAACATTCATAGAAACATTCATGGAAGTAATAGACACATAACACAAGATATGATATCGCAGAAAACTCCTGTTAGGAAGTAAAAATTGCGGTGGGGATGACACCCACAAAACTTCACTGTCTGCATATTGGAAGGGAGTCAGTTAAGGCTTAAAATTTGATCAGTTCTGATGATCTATCCTGTTAGGAGTATTAATGTGGAGACTTGTTAGGATCTACTTTGTTAAGAGCTTTAGCAACATTAATGTAGTGTGCACTCAGTTAAGAGATTTACAATAGGATTGTTAAATCCACCTTCCTTGAAAGGATTTCTTAAGTGTACTACACTTGTTAGAATGTGTACAATATGTATGACCTGATTGTATGCAATCTATAATTGCTAATCACAGATCCATTAAAGCTTACAATATATGAATATCACCTATAGTGATTGATTAATATCTTTTCCTACTCGTCGATAGCCTTGGTTCTTGTTCTTGAAAAACTAATTTGATCTTTGTCTGTGCTTCTGCATGAATTCTCTTATCGGAACCTTAGATGATTTCAGAGGCTACAATCATCATCAAACAACATTTTCACAATTGATTGAGCATCTATTTATACAAGTTCTTTTACCTATTCTAGAATCACGCATTACAATGTTAACTCTAGATCCAAGGTATACAACTTGACCTTGATCCTTTAGTTTGCGTGTTTTAAATCAGTTAGACTGATAAAAACAATAATAATTACATTGCTTTTCCCTTATGTAATGGATTAAAAAACAAATCAAGAAGCTAAATATAAAACTTCAGTGATTTATCTGATGTGGAAGTCAGATCCACTTTTTGCGGGATGTAACTGACTCTCGGTATATGTTTGTCGGTGTGAACTAAAATTTTGTCAGTGTTTCTTCTTTGAATTGTTTGTCGAGTTCCCTTCATTTGTTGAGTTCCACTCTTGACTATTTTGTCGGGTTGCACTGTTGGTTACTCATTGGTTTCCTTTGTCTTTTCTGTCATCGGGTAACACTGAATAGTGTTGCATTAGGATGCTTTGTATTTAGAAATATTGGTAACCTTGGTGTCGGGTAGTGTTATTCCCTGTCTGTTGGTGTAGTATAAACCAACGGTGTTTATCATGTTTTTCCTTGCATATACTAATGGAAAAATATAATGTCTTCATTTTCTTCCAAATTTTTTGAAGTAATTGACACTAGGAGTATGACTATATCATAGCTCATAAGGTTTTTTATTTGTACATTTCTTAAGTTGTACCTGGTTCAAAGTATAAATAACAGTACTTACAGCTTCTCTCCAAAAGGTTTGAGCCACTCCCTTTTGTATCAAACGTGTTCTTGCACAATCAATTATGGATTTGTTCCTTCTCTCAACAATTCCATTTTGTTGAGGTGTTCTTGGTGCTGACATTTGTCTCTTGATTCTATGTTCTTCATAGAATATTGTGAACTCATGTGAAGTAAACTCACCTCCTCTATCAGATCTAAGACACTTGAGTGATTTACCTATTTATTTTTCAACTCTTTCCTTATAGACCTTAAACATGTAGAATGCATCAGATTTATCCTTTAAAAACATAACACACATCATTCTTGAGTAATCATCAACAAATAAGATAAAGTACTTATCTCCATAGTAGCTCTTTGTTCTCATTGATCCACACAAGTTAGTGTGAACAAGGTCAAGAATATTTTGAGATGAATAGACTTTACTTGTAAATCTAGACCTGGTTAGCTTTCTCAACTGACACTCTTTACACATAGAATTTCCAGGCTTAGCTAGAGTAGGCAAACCCCTAACACATTTATTCTTACTGTCCTTTACCAAATTATCATAATTCACATGAAAAAATCTTTTATTCCATAGCCAGTTGTCTTCAACTTTAGCAAACAAGCATTGTTTATTAATAGAGTTCAATCAAAATAGGTTACCTCTAGTCTGTTTATCAGTAGCAATCAAATCTACAGATGTTCCTAAGATCTTGCAGACACCATTACTGAATTCCAACCTGAAACCTCTGTTATTCAATTGAGCAACACTTAACAAGCTATACTTTAATCTGTTAGCCCAATAAACATCATCACAATTAGTGGTATCATTGAGTGCTATTGAACCTTTACCTCTTACTACACATGGTGAACCATAACCAAATCTAACTACACCACCATCACATTCTTACATTGAAAAATAATTTTTTTGCCACTGGTCATGTGATGTGTACACCCACGATCTATTATCTAGTCACCACTATAATTAAAGCTTGAAATCAATGCTTTCTCCTCACTATCTACACTGGTTGAGGGACCTTTTATGACTGCAAAAAAAGACTATCTCTTCCTCATCATCTCTTCAATCTGATTCTTCATCAGTCACTCCATCTTCTGCTAGGTAACATCTTTCTTGCTCGTGTCTTTGAAGTTCTTGAATTTCTTGAACTTATCCTTCCTATCATTTTTAGGACACCTAGATGCAATATGACCAGTTTTATTACATGAAAATCATTTTAAGGGAAGTTTACCTTGGTACTTTCCTTTTCCTCTGGGTAATATCCTTGCTAGTAGTGCTTCCAACTCTTCTTTTTCTCTTTCCTCATATAAGATAGAATATTAGTCATGTTTCTCTTTAGAACTGTTAGAGACTTCATTTCCTTTCTTTGATGAACTAATTGTTAGGGAAGCTTTGAAAGAAGACTCTATTCTAGGCATCATGTTATCAAAATTCCTTAACTCAAAAGAAGTAAACTTTCCAATCAAAGAATCTAGATTCACATTCGTAGGACTGATAGATCTTAGTTCTTGTATAGTAGAGACTCTAATAGCATGACGTGGTAGAAGGGTTCTCAAGATTTTACTTACCACATCATCATCGTCAAGTTGACCACAAGCTCCTTGATATCAGAGATAAATTTCTTTATCCTTTTGTTGTATTGACCAATATTTTCCCCTTCTTCCATTATCATTTCATCATAATTTCCTCTAAGACTGTCTACTTTAGCTTTCTGAACATGAGCATCACCGCCATTGATTTTTACTAGCTTATCCCACATATCTTTAGCATTATCCATTTCTTTGATATCTACAAATTCAACATCACCCAAAACACTTGCAATTTCTATCATTATAGAGTTATGTTCCAACTTTATTTTTATTTCGTCGGGATTTAGGGTGCCAGAAGTTTGAACATACTTAGTTGTAAGATGATCCAATGCTTTCTCTCGAATATAAGATAGATACAACTTCATCCTTCTTACCCATGTAGACAATTTTTTTTAGAGAACTTAGGTGCTTCCTTCTTATACATCTTCAGATATTTTCCCTAAGCTATTAAGCCTTCACAATCAGGGGACCAATGCTTTGATACCAATTGTTAAAGTACAGGTCCAATTAGTGAGAGGGGAGGGGTGAATCAGTAATCTACACAAATTTACCAATTCAAATTTGTTAAACTTTATGCACCAAAATATATAAAAGTTCAACTAACATAAGTAAAATTTCAATGCATATATCCACAAATGTTCAACCACACAATGTAAACACCATATTTATCATGGGGAAACCCAACTGGGAAAAACCCATAGTGTGGCATGATACCCACAAAATTTGTACTCTTTTGGAATATGCCATGTTAGGAGCTTACCCTATTAAAGGTTTATAGAAACATTGTTAGGTGTTATCCGGTTAAGGGATTTTCCTAAGACATATTAGGATTTTTTCCCTGTTAGGAGCAGACTTGTTAGAGGACTTTAAAACACAAGCTAATGTGTCACCTTGTTAGAGTATTTACCATAAAGATATGTTAGGATCCACCCTGTTAGGGGATTTCACTGTTACAATGTTTAGAAAGCAACAAATAAAATTATCTATAAAAATTGCACTACCTCTGCATGATCAGATCCGTTTAACCTCTAAAATACATCATCATACCATATACTCTTCCTCAACTCAATCACACTTGATTCCTTTACTTTCTCTGTCTCCAAATTCTTTTGCAATTCACAATCAACTCTCTTCTCTCTTCTTTGTTCTTCTTCAATTGTTCTACTATATAGAATTACTTCCACCGACTTACAACAAACCCTACATATGAGATATGAATGATCCGGATCATCTTAGGTAAGATAAGATACAATGCATCTAGACACTCATAAAACATTTTCCTCTGATCACGTTGGCTTGCTCATTGATTTTACCTTGGTATTTGAGCCATTTCAAAAACCTCATTTGACCAAAAGAAACTTCCTAAAGAAGCCTCCTCAAACATATACCTCTATCAATGTGATGTCAAGTGAGTTTTACAAATCATGTAACTAACTTAAAACTTTATGAAAATCATCACCAATCCTCTTGCCACATTGAATTCCATACTGATCTACAAATCTTCATAGCCTATTCAAGAACTCTATCTTACTTACATGTTTATTCTGTTAACACCACTTTCAGTCAATTAAACTAATTGCACCGATTAACATTATGATTTGCACTCGTACATATAGTATCTTGACATTATTTATAATGATATCCTATGACCGCTTCATCAAATACTTCACCGATCTGAAATAACATTCAAATCGCTTACTATCTATCACTAACTATTTTAGCAGTTACCCAATTTTAGTCCAATCAAACATAACCGAGTTAATTCTCCATATCAAGAGTCATGATGGAAAATTTAACATCACCACACATGATATAACCTTCCATAAGAATAGAAACTTTAGAATCATATTGCAACTCATGATTCACTTACATAATATTATGTAACATACTAAAAACACTAAGTTAAGTAGTTGACATCAATGACAACCAAATAAATGATTCACGTGTCATCAAATGTATACCAATATTCATCAATGCACCACTTAGCATCACTGCAGTTATGCTAACAATAACTTTTGTAAGCTCAGTTTTTTTACAAAGCACTAAAAATAGTATACCAAGTGCCTTCTCATTTTCTTCACAAGCTATAATCTCATTAGGGATGGAGGGACCACTCACATATTCTTATGTAGTATACTTGGTCTCCATATATTTCCAAGTGTTTTAGCTTAATGAAATTATATAACTCCTCATATGTTCCTTCCAGGTACTGTAATAAGATCCATTAAACATTGGAATGTTCATTTTGTGTTCCATCGTATCTACCTCAAGTTGTTAAGCTCAATACTAAGGAACCAAAGATCTGATACCAATTATTGAGCATATCGAATCACTAAGGGGGGGGGTGAATTATTTATTCAAAAATTTCTCTTTAAATCACATCTAACCAATAAAATAGATAAAGCATTAAAACCAAGAACAATGTAGAATAACACAATGCACAATAAACACCATATTTTTACGTAGAAACCCAACATGGGAAAAACCATAGAGTAACTAATTCTCATGAAAATAAACATTGGTTAAGGTGATTTTTACAAATGGTCACTGTAAGTGCAACTCACTGTCGGACTAGTATAATTTGAAATAGATCACACTAGACCATTCCCGCACTAGTAAGGAATAAAATCTAGACCACACAATCCTCCTCGTGCAAAGTAATACGCTGCATGGTCATTATTGCCAGTGAGCAAGGAAATACATATTAAAAATAAAATGATCACTTTCAAACACATCAACCAATAACTAGATCAATTTGGACCCAAAAGATAAGATCTCAGTGCATGTCAACAAGGATGAGACCAAGACAAGCTCGACATGCCTTTTAGTACACATATAACTGGAACTAGAATTATTGGTAGGATACTGATATACTTCAACCAAAGCTCAGTAACTAGGTAAGATATGTTAACACCAATGATAACCATTAATGACAACATCAATCATATTTGCATCATGCACAAATTAGCAAAGTTATTACAACTTAGGACGCTACATTTATCCCCCACTTTAGTGGGAGTACGAGTCTATATGCATACTCATGGTAAAGTAGATCCACAACATAGGAAAGAAGATCTCATCAATATAAAAGAGACAAGGAAAACACCAAGACACCAAGTGACTTAGGTTCTCATCAATCTTAAACCAAGATGAAAGCAACATCCATAAAAGAGAGAAAGAGAATATGACCAAACTGGCCTAGTAAGGTAAACATACTATGGGCCATGCAAAGAAAGAGATAGCTACATAAGATATAATTGATAGTCTAGCAAGTTGTTTTATGCTAGTCAATGCATCAAAAGGATAACCAAGCAAAGCATTGTCCATGATAAAAAAAGTCATTGGAGGATTAGGCCTAAGGAAAGCATTTTCTCCAAAGGAATCTGCTAAAGGAGGATTACGGGCCTAAGGAAAGCATTGTTTCCAAAGGAATCCACTAAATAATACACAAGGGAAAATAATGCACAGGGGAATGAAAGGGTAACCCCTAGGAAAGTATTGTCTCCTTAATAAAAACACTAAAAGGAGACTACTAAGAAATAGGCAAGACTTTCCAAGCAATCTACAAAACATTGGTCAATATGGCAATGGACTGAGTGCAATATGATGACTCGTTAGGATGAGATTAGTTTTGGTTCATACTAGCTAAGTATTGTTGTAATGATGTGACATTTTATATATGTTGGTTTGTAATTGGATCAATAGGTGAAGTGGAGGAATGCGATAGACTAAAGGTAACTATAGATTGATTAGTATTGTAGAATGTGAAAGGTAGAGGTGATTGGCTAACAATGTATTGGGAAACTGATGGATGGTTGTTTTGAGAAGTAAATAAAATGATAGAGGAGGGCGAGACAAATTTATATTGATTTATAGTGTTCCTACTTGTAAACACAAAGTTAGTGTCACATTTACCTTCCACATGTCTATATTTGTTCACCTTTTCCTTCCTCGTGCCTATATTTGTTCACCTTTTACTTAATCATCCATATTTATCACTGTAATGATTACAAACACCTTATAGGAGATTGTTTGACCACTAGGGTCAATCTCTCCTAGATCAAACCATTATAAGGCTTGAATTTATGACTTTTAGCAAATGTATAAAGACAACATGCAAAAAGATGCAGATGAACTATGCATGATTTTAATGTAGATTAATATTTTATCCCTTATAAAATTAAATGTGCTCTAATGATTTCTCTTTGTTCTTCCATTTTTTAATATATTTTAATTTTACAAATAATCATATATAAATATCAAAACACAACAATAATTAACAAAAATGTGTGTGAAGTCAATTCTAGAAAATGAGATAAATTTTACAATATAAACTTCAAGTTCTATCTTATATGCATCAAGATTGAACCATGTTGATCCGCAATGTTGTAGAAGTGGACTATGTGGGGAAAATGATTGGATTGAGGTTAGAGAAAATGTGTGGAATCATGTGCAAATAAATATGGATACATGATAAATATATGTGTATCTATGTAAAGGGGGTCACGTGGATAAGGATAAAGAGATCATGTTGTGAGCTGCCAAAATTAACACAAGGGTATATCGTTTGTTGATATTTAATTATATTAATAAGCTCCATAAAAAATCCTAAAACTACATAAAATATGACATAGATGCGTAAACTTTGCTATTGTAATTATATTTTATATATAATAAATAAATTTTTTAATTAATGCAATATTTGTATCGAATATTATTATGTATATTAGAATAGATCTTTTAATAATATATGTTTTCTGATTAACAAGTCAAACAATCAACATCTACACTCAAATAAAAAATCTAAAGTACATTTATCCATTGACAAAATATTATTTTCACATAATGTGGACTCTACTATCACATGATTGTATTAAACATGTCTTTGACTAAAGTATTATTGTATCACTTTTTGTATATGTGGAATATCTACACTTTCTTATCTATTTCTTGTTGTTTTCTAATAGTTGATTTTATTTTCAATTTGTACCCATTTTAATTGTTTGAAAAGAGATACTCATTGCATATCCCATCTATTTTGTAAGTTTCTATAAATCGTTCACATCAATGAACACATAAAATTTAAGAATGATATATTCTATATGTAAAGATCCTTTATCTTTTTTTATGAGCACGACAATATTTTCTTTTCTTTCTAATTGAGAATGTCCAAATACTTTGACATGCACATTCATGGTATATCCACATGCATGCCAATGTGGAAGCAAAATGTAATGGTGAAATTTGCATAGCAATATTATTTCCTATTTAGTTTTGGGCCCATTTCATTGAAATATATTTTTGATGAAATACTATTGATGAGTGACAAATCTCTTGATCTAGGTTTGGCTCATGTTCCAATCTCTATACATGTCCACTTTCTCCCACTTATAGCTATTTGTGTGCATTTTCTATTCACCCCTCAATCATTACACTTTATCCACTTACCTCAAGACAATGTTTCCTCATCTCAAGATTATCATTGTACTAACTACGTTCATTTTTGTCACTTAGGATCCTTCTCATGATGAGCTGGTTAAACATCAAATTTATATATTTAAATTAAATTTTTTGCCCCTTTCGACTACTCAATTTGAGCTAACTAGGTACATGTTTTATGTGATATTTTGTTATGTCTTGGTAATTAAGAGCATTTAATGTGTTATTAACTCATACACAAGCATTAGGTGGGACATAAAGATTACAAGGAGAAATCATCCGAGCAAACTTAAATTTTTGAAGGGACAAAGAATTATAATCAATATCATCTACATATGGGTTTTTTGCACAATTTTCATGGTTGTCTTTGTTAACATTAGGATCTTAGACAACTAATCATTATATATAAATGATATAACTAAAATAAATTACAAAATACAAAGAGAACAAGTCACACAATATGTATGTGGAGAACATGCTATCATATAAAAAACCCCATGAAACACCATTCATTGAAGAAACTTGCAATAATATTTGTAGAAAACAAATATATCAAGAACTTGAATTTCACGATGTCTTCTCTCTCCCCTTCTTTCCATCATTCCTCACATGCATATATACAATGCATGAATATGCCTCATATGTAGTCCCATCTCTAATATATAACAATGCATACACTATATATTCATTATGTGATATTTTTTATGGATTCTTATATATAAAGAAATGTGGTGATTATATCACAACCTTTCACCTTATAGCGTGGTTATTAATATAATTAATTGATTATTTATTTATTTAGTTATAAATATAATCTTATAAATTATTCCTTATGCTATTTTATAAGGTTAAAATGTTATAAGTTCGAATCAATACATAAAAATTATTTAAGAGTACTTGCATTAAATATCATTTCTATAAACATTAAGTTTCTAACAATTTATTTTGTTTACAATATTTATACATGATTAAAATTTGAGTCTACCACATTTATGTAACTACAAAATATATTCAACTAAATCAAATATTGTAACTCTACATAAAGAGAGAATATTATATTTCAAACACATAATATTTAATATTATAAATGTGAATGATTTATGTCTTTTAAAATATTTATGTGATTGCTTTATGAAATTTTATATAATAAATGTAAATAAAAATAATAATACATTAAATATAATCTCTAATAAACTTTAAGTTTCTAATAATTTATTTTCTTTACAATATTTATATATGATTAAAATTTAAATTTACCACATTTATATAACTACAAAATTTTATATAATAAATGAATAAATTTTCTTCATAATTTTAAAAATAATATTTTCAACTAAATCAAATATTTTAACTCTCAATAAATTAAGAATATTATATTTCAAACACATGACATTTAATATTATAAACACAAATGATTTATTTCCTTTAAAATATTTATATTTGATTGAAATTTGAAACTGACACCTTTATGATAATGTATATAATAAATATAATTTTAAAATCTTATATTGATTTAAATTAAATATTTTTTAATTTTAATAAATTAAAAATATTATATTTCAAACACAATACATTTGGTATTAATAATATTATATAAAATAACTTTATAAATGCCTATTGGAATAGACCCCATATTAATTAATAATTTTCTCTATGTATCAAGTCAACGATAAACATCTCCACTCAAATACAATTCAACCTCTCTAATTATTTATTATGTCATTTTTTTTGAAAAAATTTAATAATTGAATACTGCCCACCCTAAGTAAAGCCTAAAAGGCATGGTGAAAAATGATACCGAAGGACAAAACGGTAATTAATAATAATAATAACAATGAGAAATGCTTTTATATTATTGTTCAAATTTTTTATATTAAAATAGTTCGGAAATTATGTTCAAATTTAAAAAAGAAATGTTATTTAATATACAAATTTATTATATAATCATAAAAAGATCTCTAAGGGGTAGATTCAATTTAAAGAGTTAGTATGCATTGTTTTCTGAATTTGATTATGTGAGTTTTTTTCTATAGATATTTCATATCAAATTTCATGATTGATATTGACAAGAATAAAAATATTATTGTACATAGTTTCTAGTTTGAATATTTTCCTTCGACATTTTGAATCAAATTCCATGATCTTTCTTCATAGAAAGAGAGCAAGACAAAAGAAGAGAAATGTAAGATTGTTAATAGACCAACTAAAAGGCAAGACAAGGAGGGGGGGGTGCTATTGGATTTGGGAACCAAGAAGACCAAAAGGGGGATTGAGAAGGGAATCTCAAAATATACGAGGGTGCTATTGGGTCCGAGAACCAAAAAGGCCGAATTTTTTTAAGATTTCCTTCTATGTTCTCCATTTGGTCTTCTTGGTTCTTGGACCCAATAGCACCATCTAACCTCCCCACTTTGGGAAACGGCTATGCACTCGACAATTTCTCCCTAATTTGATAGTAATATTGCATTTATTAATTATATTTAAATTTACAATACATTTGTTTTTGGTTTTTTATTTAATTAATAAATGCAATATAACAGTCAAATCAGAGAGAAATTGTTGACGGCATAGCCATTTCCCTAACTTTGTCCCCTAACTTTTACCTTGCTTGTTTGCTAACAATTTTACATATCTCTTCTTGTCTTGCTCTCTTCTTAATGAAAGATCGTATAATATGATCCGAAACATCGAAGATTGTAAAATTCATATGTATGAAAAAATAAAGACTATTACAATTACTACAATACAGAAAAATAAAAGTATTATACAGTAAAGAAGCATAAATACGGCGGCCATGAATGTTACAGCGTATATTATCCCGACTATTTCCCAACCGACTAACTTGTGTACTTAAATCAGTCGGCCGCATGAGGTATACATTATTTTAAGCTCTCAAAATTTTCAAGAATTTAAGATAAGTGCTCATCAGTTTGCGGCAATTAACAGCGACTCCAATGGGTAATATCCTGCGGGGATTTTTCGACGTTGAACGTCGTCGCCGGGTAAGAGTTATGAAAGTCGACGGGAAAGTAATGAAACTGTCGACTCCTGTGTATGTTAAGGAAATTGTAGAAAATCTTCCAGACCACGGGATTTTCGAAGCAGATGTTGTTCGTCGACTGGGGATCAACAGTCGACCACTTCCAGAAAGAGCAGAGCTTCATGGCGGTCGACTGTATTTTCTCATTCCTCTGCCTCATCATGCAAAAAGGGCTTCTTCAGAAAAGACTCTCGAGGCGAATTCCAGGCTCCGTCGGCTGCAAATGTTTCGCAGAGTTTTCTCTAATGGAGATCCAACGAAAGTGGAGTTTGACAGAGACGTGAGGATTGTTTCTTCGTCTGATGACGGATCGAGTGTGCGCTTGAAACTTCGCCTTCGCAAAGACGAGCTCGCCAAACTTCTGTCTGGAGACGGAAAGTCTGCGGTGGCAGAGCTTATGGAAAAGGAGTCCGGGGGCTCGATCTCGCGACCTCCCCGTTTTGGGTGGAAGCCTAACTTGGATAGCATCACTGAATTCAAAACCCCAAGTCCAGTAAGTTTCTCAGATCATTTAAATTCCTGGTTTACTTGTCTTTCTTATGGAGCCTCCAATTTGAATTGGTTTTACCCAGATCTAATATGATTTTTGCTGCAGCGCGTTGGTGGGCAGTGATGAAAAACAGGGGTGGTATAAAACCTATGGTTTTCAGATGAATATCAGCTTCGACTGTACATAATATGTTCATTTTACTGTGATTTTTTCCTTTTTGTGAATAACCCATGTACGTTTTTGGTTCAGTTGAATTCATATTCTGCTGGTTCGTTGTATTTAGAGCAGGAATATGTTGACAAAAATGCTCAAGAATTTAATGGCCTGTATGCCCACGTGTGTACAGGAAGTAGTCGCTGTCCTTGAAATGAATGTCTTAGGCAGGTTTTTTGGTATTTCTCCTGTCCTGTTGGGTCCTAGTTTTGTTGCACCAGCTCTTTTTTTTAATGGCGTCTGTAAACAGAGGTGAAAAATATATCTGGAGGCGCGCCCCCATGGCTGTTAAGAGTCCTGTAACTTGGCACAGAGGTTACTTTTTTTTAAGAGAGACGAGCATTATTATTAATACAGTACTGTTCATGGAGTTATCTGTGAAAAGTAAGTTCTTTATTGTTTTACTGTAGATGGATTTAAGAATTGGGTTTTGTGCCATGAACGCTGAATTCAAAGATAGATCATGCAAAGAAATAGGGTGGAATTTTCGTAGACGTAGGCATCACACCATCAATAATCAACGAAAATATAGCATTGATGGAGCACCTTTCAAAAAAAGTCTTTCTAGATAGAGAATTAGGAAAAAAATGCCATTTTATCTTTTAAAAAAATATCTAAATTAAGATTTATTATTGTTATAGGATTTGATTTGTTATTGATATTTTATGTCGCATTTATTTGACATCTTTGGATTCAATGTCAAATTGTTATAAGGATTTGATTTGTTAGGTCACATTTAGTTGACATCTTTGGATTCAATGTCAAGGTGTCATTTAATGTAGTTCTCTTAAACTATTGCGATGGTAAAATTTTCACACTGGCAACTAGTAGCAAACATCCTAGTCACAAACTTATTCAGTAATGACAAAAACTCTAGGCCAATGAAGGCATCATAAAACCTATAATAAACAAAAATATAGCATTGAAAGATTTGCTATTGTTATAGAATTTGATTTGTTTTTAAAAAAAGCAACAACAAAAAACGTTGTTGGCTCGAGGTACAAATAGAACACTAGAAGCCCATTAACAACACACTAATAGCATCTAGAGAGATGACAGAACCAGAAACAACAAACATAGTCTAGCTCTATCAAAAACGTATACCCAAAAGTAGCTAAACCACCACCCCCAGATATCACACTAGCCAAGCACTAAACTATAGCTACTAAGATTTTTTTTTAAAAAAGTCTTAAGATTAACCAAAATATGCCACACAGGGCAACACCATAAGCAACTAGAAGGAGTATTGAAACTAGTAACAAAGCCAAAGCCCCCTGAGGCTAGGACTAGGGAAAAAATCAAAATGTAACTACCCATGACTAGAATTATTTATTCCCCCCCATGTCTCTTAGAGAGAAGGATGTTGGCCCATTCCTCATTGAGGAATTGAAATAGGTCCATGTTGTCCTCATTTTCCGTCAGCTTCTGACCAGAGACTTTCTCCTACAAAAGACAGAGGGAAACAGAAGAAGCATGCATAACTTTTAGCACAAACTTGCTAACTTCCTGCAACCTATTGTCCAATCCAACCACTTCATCCTTTAGATGTTTCACTGCACCTTCCAATTCTGCAATATGGTGCTTGAATTTATCCACAATACCACCTAGGCCAATGCTAGTCACAGTAACCTCTTTGGTGTAATCTGCCTTAATAGCCACATTGTTCCAAGCTGCCTTAGGCGAGGGGGAGGGGAGGGAGGGTTAGCCGCCGGGGTCGGGGACATGTCACACTTAAGGCTCTCAGAGACAGAGCCCTTTTCAGAGGCATCAACATTGTTGCCTTCAGTTTCCTCTGAATTCACCATATTCTTAAAGGCTCATTTACCTCTCTCCTTGGCAAGCCTAGTAGAGTGGCGAGGGGTTTCAACAATTTCAGCTTTAGAGTTGACATTATAGAAAATATTTTTGGCTTTTTAAGGGTTTTAGGATTAGATAAAGGGCTATCCATTTTTTTCTTCTTGCTAATGTCAGGGGAATTTGGTATCAACCTTTTTTAGGTTGACATTTTAGATCACATTTAATTATCATGGGGTCCAATGTCAAGGTGTTAGTTTTATATAGTTCTCCTTAGATCATTGTAATGGTAAAAAATTTACACTTTTGACAACTAATAGTAGACACCCTAGGCCGATGAAGGCATCACAACACTTATAATTAACAAAAACATAACATTGATGGAACACCTTAAATTTTATTATTTATCAAAAGAGATTGAAGTCTTTCCACATACACAAAATTAGGAAAAAGGTATTTTTTGCCAAAAATTATTTGAATCAAGATTCATTATTGTTAAAGGATTTGCTTTGTTATCAACCTTTTTAGGTTGATGTTTATTTCACATTTAATTGATACCATTGGCTTCAATCTCAAGGTGCTATGTTTATATATTTCTCTTACATCATTGTAATGGTACAATTTTCACACTTTTGATGTAAGTAGTGGTATACATCCTAGTAGCAGATTTATCCACTAATGGCAGATACCTTAGGCCAATGAAGGAATCACACCATCTATAATCAACAAAAATATAGTATTTGACTAAACATCCTAAATTTTATTAATTTTTCAATAGAGATTTAAGTCTTTTCAGTTGCAAAATTAGAAAAAAAATCTTTGTACCAAAAATATTTAAAATAAGATTTGCTATTGCTATAGGATTTGATTTGTTATCAAAAAATTTTAAGATGACATTTAATTGACATCATTGGGGTTCGTTGTCAAGGTGTTATGTTTATGCAGATGTCTCACATCATTATATGGGTGAAATTTTGACACTTTTGACAACTGATGGAAGACTCTCTAGTTGCAAATTTATCCCCTAACGACAAACATGAAGGTGTCACAACACATATAATTGACAAAAGTATAGCATTGATGGAAGATCTTACATTTTATTATTTTATAAATATAGATTTAAGTCTTCCCAATTATTGGGCCCATTTTGTGATTGCCTCTTGTGTCTCTCTATGAAATGAGGCAATGGACTACTTAGAGAAAGACAATAATAAGTTTTGAATTTGTTCAACCTATGCATCCAATGAATATATAGATAGGGTTGAGTTGCAGAAATGGTTGTGTAACCTTCAAGATATCACGTGGATTATAGGAGGGAAATTTAACATGGTGGAAAATAGTGATGATTAATAAGGGGGTTTGGATATGGAGTAGAAAGGAAATGAGTAGTTCTTTTGGAGAAAAATGAGACATAAGCTTAAACTAGTTGATCCTCTTGAGGGATTGAAAAATGAGATTAAATCTATTTGGTTCATATGGTGTAACTCAAAAGAAAAAACAAAAGAATCTATTGTAGGTTGTACAACTTCTATGCTAATAAGGAATTATTTAATTTTAAGATCATTGAAGGCAATAAGGTAAGGGTGTTGGGATAAGTTGTTGCACTTCTCTGAAAAACAATTCAGCCACATGAACAACAACATTAGTCTTTCTACAAGGAATGAAATGTGTCATCTTCGATAACCTGTCTTGGTTCCTTTTTTCCATCTGACATATTATACAACTTTGCACAAAATTCTTAACATCTTGTTGCAATTATGGCCAATAATAATGCTCACTAACCAGAGCAATAGTTTTATCTTGACCAAACTTTCCAGCCAATCTTATCCCATCTTGTTATCTTCTCCTTCCCTCTTCCATTTCTCTCCAGTTGAACTTCTTTCCACCAAATTTTAGCATGACCTTTCAGCTTGGCCTTTGAAAATATGACCCTCTTAGGATCTTCTATTTCCTCATACTCAAAGTACTCTTCCATGTCATTGATCCAATCGACCAACTCTTTTAGATTAAGATTTCCATAAAATGTGGAAACTTCAATCTTTGGTCTCTTTCTAATCTTGGAAATGGCGCTAAAAAACCTATCTTTGTCAAGATCTCTAATTTCTTCTTCCTCTTATTCAAATTGTCCTTCTTCTTCGGATTCATCCTTGCTTTCATTTATTTCCCTAATATCAACCCCTCTTGCAGTGCTTGCACTTTTCTCTAGAGTGCTCTATAATCTATTTTGTCACACCAATGATTCTTCCACCACGGTTCCTTTGTGGACACATTTTCCTTATGTATTTCTTAGACCCATAACCACATCCCTGGTGTAAACTATCTCACATTTGGTGATATGTTTATAGACTCAAGAACTTCTTCTCTGATACCACTTAATGAAGGGTAGTCCCTTACTAACCCAAACACACACAACGCAACATGGAAATAAACAGAAAATTGCAAGTCTAAAAATACTTTCTTTTTATTATCTTCAATGAAATGACATTACAATATATTTAGAAAAATGACATGCTACAACTGTAATGACCTAAAAGTGGTCACCTAAACCCTAGACCCCTAATCTCAGTCTCAATCAAGAAACCCTAATCTTGATAATTCTAAGTCCTAAAACAAACAGACAATTCATCAATTTCAAGCTAATCTGACCTGAATCCTAGGTCCTAATTAATCATCATACTTGATTAATTAATTAATTCCTAAAATTACAATATATTGGCAAATAAACCTTAAGTTAATTATTTAATTGATATTTTAATATATTAATTAAATAAAATTACGAAATTGTCAATAAAATTCAAAAAGGAATTAAATTAATAAATAAAAATAAAATGTGCATTTAAAATAAATTAAATCTTTAAAAACTGCATATGATGTCATCAACTGATTTTTGAATTAAAATGTGCATTTAAATTAACTAAATCTTAAAAAATGCATATGATGTCATTAACTGATTTTTGAATTAAAATGTGCATTTAAATCAATTAAATCTTTAAAAAAATGCATATGATGTCATCAACTGATTTTTGAATGGGAAATAAATCTGTTTTATTCAGTTAATTTATTATTATCTTTTCTCATTTTGGAAAAAAATCTATTTTATTCAGTTAACTTAATCTTATCTATTTATCATTTTGGAAACAAAGTTGTTAACTGAAAATCAATTTGGGAGTTTCCAAAAAGACTGAATCTTTCGGCCAATCAAATTGCTTGCACATGGATTGTGCTTCCTCAAATTGAATCTGGCCTAATTATTTCCTCTAATCTCGACCATCAATTTTGGGAGAGATTTTCTATAAAAGAGAGCTTCATTTCCTTCACAAAGGATCCCAGTTTTTGCTATTATTACTATACTATTTATAGCATTCAAGCATTTTGCATTCTTAGTTTCAATTACTTAGATTTGTTAATTGTTTTTAGTTGCATGCAAATTTCATAATCTAGAGCACTTTCAATTTGGGCTTTGAAAAGAACAAAAACATTGCATTTGCATATTATATAGATTAATCATTTCATTTAGCTTTCAAACCCTTTATTTAGGATATGGTGTAGTCACTATTTCTTTCAATGACCTGACAGAAAGATTCAAACTCCTGCCTACTAGAAGGCAATGAGTCGATGTCGGTTAGCCTTGGGTATTTCAATCTTCTGATTTTGTTGTTTTCTAACTAGCTAACCCAGTAATGGCTCATTGAAGTGTGTGCTTGCAACTGCAGGTATCTGACACAATTTCACATGCACAACAACCACATGGGCATTTTCATTACAATAATTTGCAAGACAGAGCCACAAAGTCCCCTTTTGGAATCGAGCCTAGAACCCACCTTCATCCCTATTTATGTAGAACATGTTACCTATTTTCCCTTTCAGCTCAATCAGGTAGAGATAGAACAACATTTGTAACTAAAGATGAAAGGTACACATTTAATTATGTTAAGTGTTCTTAGTGGAAAACAAAATACTATTAAATGAACAACAAATTTATGCAAGTGTTTACAAAAAGAAGAATCATAAAAATTTACAAAAAAATGATTTCTTTATTCATAACTGTCAAAAGCATAAGTGTACCACACTAGCCATGGGAATAACTGATATGATGCATCATAAAAGAAATAATACATATGAGAATGAAATCATAAGAAAGGGAAATGGATCCAACATTGCCTAAATGATGAACCCCAACGTTGAACTACTGCATCTTTAACTCTTTTCATTCTGCTTTTCCAAAGGCTCCTACAAGACATGGGAGAAGTGGTGTTAGAGCTCAAGAAACCTAATCATTTCATATGCAACATCAACAAATACATAATTTACTCTCATAATGCATCAGATCAATTATGCAATCATCACATGTATCAAAAAGAAAAGCATAGAACTATCAACAGTTCCCATAAAGAATGTAAAGATTCATTATTTATCTAACACGTTTGTTCATTGTGTCAGTACATGTATCATATTCATTACTAGAATATTTTAAACTGATGTAATAAAAATTACAGCATGTGGGTAAAATGGGCTCCCATAAGGGTTGAGGGTGACATGTTGTCCTCCTATGCTTTGAACCATGTCAAAATAGAGGGTTACGTACAAAAAAACAAGGATACATAGGTCATAATGCTGACAGTCACACACAGAGAAGATGAAATCAATCAAAGTGCCAACAATCGACATAGTCAACAAGGTCATCAATATCAGTAATATTGAGAACAACAGTGTTGTTGGGAAGAAACAATGCCTTGTGATGTCAAGAGTAAAGATCAATAATCAAAATATTGCAAAGTAGAGTAGTAGAGGATAAAAAAGACAGAGTTTATTTTAAAACAATGATGATAGATTCTATGTCATAGACATTACAATGTTCAAGGGAGTTCACCATGGATTCATAAAGGAAAATACACCTATTGTCCTCAAGGATATGGTTGCATTAACATAAATAGTCATCCATTAATAGTGATATATACTTGAAAAGTGAGCAACAAAGTGCCAAAAGAAATCATGGGCATCATTATTGAGTAGATAGTGAAAGGAATTCCAGAGAACATTGACATTCAATGTCAAAAAATAGTAATGGTGCATAATCAAACTATTAAGGACAGTAACCAAAATAATTTGGTGTTTAAGTTTGCAGAAGGGGAAAACACATTGGTGGTAGATAAAAGGTGAATGTATAAGGACAATCTATCCTTTTATTGGTGTCAATAACTCAGCATAGGGTGTGGAGTTTGACAAAAATCAGGCATGATAGTTTGTGCCCAATTTGGGGTGATTGACTGAGTTAAATGTTGGTTGCCAGGCCATTTTATGTCAGGCATATGAATGAATCATATAGCTCAAGGGTCTTTGTGCATTAAAAAATCAAGCTAGAGTGGGGACATGAGAGTTATGGGTCAGAAATACAATGATGTCATGACTATCAAAACAATGGTGTACTTGTGAAATAGAGTCTTGAAACCAAGGCCAAACTCAACCACTATTACAAGGATAATAGAGATGAAATAAAGAAAATAGTGGATTTAAATATAAGTTTATTGAATGACAAAGAAATGACAGCGACTTTGAACAAAGAAATAATAGTGGGCATTCAAGCATAGAATAGTCACAATGAACAAATGATTGTACTTGTATTCAAAGTATAAAATAGTAATATACATGTTAATAATGGAGATGCAATGTAAAGTTCTTACAATGGTCAAATTGTGAATGTACCACAGTGAAGGACAATGTGCAATTTCATTACAAAGAGACAGTTGAGGGAAAATATGTTTTTGATTACGGTAAAAGCAGGTTTTGAAGGGGACCCCGAAACCCTTTTACAAAACAAAGAAAGGAGAGACTAAAAAAGCCCTAAGAGCATCAGATTGACCCATAGATGGGAACAATCAACAGTGGGTCAAAACCCAGATAAAACAATATAAACAAACTAAACAAAAGGAACAAAAAGACTGCTAGAAAGAAAACAGAGAAGAGGCCTGCCAGCACCAAAATCAGATCAAAGATTTCAGAAGGCATTCAGAGTCCATCAGCTGACTCTTCATAGTTGACACGTTCTCTCTCAGCTTCTGAAGATCCGGATCTTCATTCTTCTGCACCTTAGATCT
>MU226980.1:1169805-1192294 GCA_018584345.1 Thuja plicata | reverse complement strand
AGATCAGATAGAGGAGGTGAGTTTATATCAGATGAATTCACTAACTTTTGTAATGAGCATGGTATAAAAAGACAGGTTTCTACACCAAGAACACCACAGCAAAATGGAATTGTTGAGAGAAGGAACAGATCAATAGTTGATTGTGCTAGAACACTGATGATAGAAAAAGGAATCACCAAAATATTCTGGAGGGAAGTTGTCAGTACTGTTGTTTACACACTGAACAGATTACAATTGAAGAAAGACACCAAGAATACACCTTATGAGCTATGGTATGGATACACACCCAATGTGAGTTATTTCAAAAAATTTGGCAGTCAATGTTATATCTTAAAAGATGATAGAAATGGAAAAATTGACTCCAAAAGTGATGAAGAAATTTTTCTAGGGTATTCTACCAAGAGCAAGGCTTACAAATATCTAAACAAAGCCTCTAACAAAATTATTGAAAGTGCAAATGTAAAGATAGATGAATTTGCAGAGAAGAATGAACAAGAAAGCACTAAAGAACCAAAGGAATACAATAAGTTTAATTACAATGAGGAACCTAACACTCTACCCTACCAATAGCGTAGAGCCCCTGAGCTACAAATCATTTCTCCCGAGCATCAGGCTGAAAATACCGACGGTCAGGATAATGATCAAGATAATGTGCAAGGTGATGAAGAACAAAATGAAGATTAAAATAATGATAAAGTTGATAGACAAAGAACTGTACATGTACTTGCAATATATGTAAGAAGGAACCATCCAAAGGTCCAGATCATAGGAGATAAGAAAGTTGGTACAAGAACAAGAATTAAGTCTTTAAACTCAAATTGTTTAATTTGTGAGTTTGAGCCAAAATCTGTCAATGTTGCACTAATAATGAGGAATGGATAAGTGCTATGAATGATGAGATTGAGCAGATTAAGAAGAACAAAACATGGTCACTTGTGCCAAGACTAGATGACAAGAATGTCATCGGTACAAAATGGATATTCAAGAATAAGCTGAATGAGAATGGAGAAGTCACAAGGAACAAAGAAAGGCTAGTATGCAAAGGGTATGCACAAGAGGAAGGTATAGACTATGGAGAGAACTTTGCACCCATTGCTAGGCTATAAGGAGTAAGGATATTACTTGCTTATGCTTCATTCAAAGGTTTCAAGGTATACCAAATGGATGTCAAGTTAGCATTCCTAAATGGAAAACTTGAAGAAGAGGTATACATTGAACAACCAAAAGGGTTTGTTGATCCAGACAAGAAGGACATGGTATGTAGAATTCACAAAGCCTTGTATGGATTGAAAAAAGCTCCAAGAGCCTGGTATGAATGACTTCATTCCTATCTAATAAGTATTGGATTTGTAAGGACTAGTGAAAATGGTAATCTTTATTTGAAGGAAGATACTGATGCTAACACCTTGATTGTTGAAATATTTGTTGATGACATCATATTTGGAGGCAATGATATGCTATGCAAATCATTTGTTGATGAAATGAGCAAAGAGTTTGAGATGTCTATGTTCGGAGAGATCAAGTTCTTTCTTGGTCTACAGATCATTCAACAAAGTGAAGGTATTTTTATTACACAGTCCAAGTACATCAAAGAGGTCCTAAAAATATTCAAGATGGAAGAATCCAAACCAGTTGGAACACCGATGGCTACTGGATGTAAGTTGACAAAAGAAGACAAGACAACAGAGGTAAATCAGACTTTGTATAGATCAATGATTGGAAAACTCATGTATGTTGTACACACTAGACCAAATATTGCACATGCAGTGGGAATTGTTGTTATATTTTTTGCTAACCCCAGGGAATCACATATGACTGCTGTAAAAAGAATTCTAAGATATCTGAAGAATACTAAGGAATTCAACTTGTGGTATAGAAAAGAAGGCAAATTTGAACTTAAGGTGTTTACCGATGCTGATTGGGTTGGAAATCTTGATGACCGAAAGAGCACAACTAGAGGAGCATTCTTTATGGGTGATAGACTTGTCACATGGATTAGCAAGAAGCAGGGATGCATCTCACAGCCAACTGCAGAAGCAGAATATGTTGTTGCTGCTGCAAATTTCTCAAGCATTGCATGGATCAAATAGTTGCTGGAAGGTATGCACATGAAGGTCTTAGAACCAGTGACTATCTATTGTGATAACACCAGTGCAATAAACATTTCCAATAATCCAGTCATGCATGCGAAAACTAAACACATTGCCATCAAGTATCATTACTTAAGAGAACAAGTTCAAGAAAAAGACGTGATACTTGAGTATGTGCAATCAAAAGAACAATTGGCCAATATCTTCACCAAGCCACTGCCCAAGGATACATTTGAGTACCTGAGAAAGAGACTAGGGGTAAAACCCTTGTCTACCAGTCAATAAAATGATTAAAGGCTGCATCAGCCTACTTATTATCAGAATATCATTCATGTTGATGCAAGCAAAGAGAAGAACTTCAAAGCTACATCTATATACAGAAAGGTATATATCATAACTAAGCACCAAAGCATATTGTTGTATTGCTAATGGATAAAGGGAAATTCAAGGAATATATTATGGAAAGGAGGAAAATGATTGTTTGACATGAATGTCATATACTTGTAACAATATTTGTTTGGCATTGTTGTCAAAGGGAGCAAAAGCATCCATATTATCGCAATCTTCAGAAAAAGAAGAAAGATTATCCATTATCAGATTACTCCAACAGGGAGAGATCATATCCATAAGGAGAGAGTTTGTATGAAGGAGTTGATACAAAGGAAGAGTTTCTGACAAGAGAGAAAGACATCAAATGTGAAGAACAGTCAAAAGAAAGATATTGACACAAGGAGAGGACGCAACACATCAGAACAAGAAACATAGAGAGCTGCAAGAATCAAATCTAATCTAAAACAGAGCTTACCGGTGGTCAGACATTTTTATCGGTTATCAAACAAAGATTGGTAGTTTGATGAATCTCAACAATTGTATTTCATACTGTATTAGAAATAGTATAGTGTGATAATATAAGTTTGTTTCCATCAATGCCAAAGGGAAAGATTGATGACATGTAACTAATTAAATGTTTGATAATGTTAAGTTGAAGATAATGCAAGGCATTAAATTAGTTAATGGTTTGTATTTTCATTGATGTCAACTTGATATCATATGTACGGTCATGTATAAAATGCCAAAGACTTCAGAGAATCAATGGAACAAAGGTTATGCTTTCAGCAATGCATAAAAGTTAAGTATTCACTAAGTGATAGATAATATTGATGAAGTGCACACCGTCGGTAAAGGCAAAGAAGAAAATTCATAGTGATAGCCGATGAGTAGAAGACAACATTGCTTGACAAAGAAAAACCACAAGATGCCCGATGAGCTAAAAGTAGAGTTGCCTAACGAACGAAGATCTTGAAGATAACTAAAGTCACAATGACAAAACTGGCAGTTGTAACCGATGACTAACTGAAGAGTTGACCGACGGAATAGAGAGTTCAGAAAATGAAAAAATATCTACCTGGCAAGAGCTAATGATAGACTTAACTGGTTGGTTTCTTTGTTCTATTTGACCAGATTTAAGTGATTGATTTAAAGAAGATTTTTATAGTTGGCATAAAGATAACTACGAGATAAATCAGGAGTTATGCTTTAAATCAGATTGGCTGGATTGTTTTTCACACCAAGAATCAAGAATCAAGAATCAATGAATAGTATGTCTATATAAGAGACAAGCTTAATTCATTTTCATATCACATGAAAAGGGAAAAAGGGGAGTGAATAGAAAGAGGATGCTAAAGAGAAACTTATGAAGAACAACTTCATGTAGTACTGATCAATCAAGTTGAAGGAGACCTAATGAATTCTACAGACATAGACAAACAGTGAACACAGCATCACAGAGCAGAAAGTATGGAGCACAAAATAATTGAATTGATACATTGATCAGAGAGGTAATGTACTTAAATAGATCTGAAAATCTGCAATTCAAGTTACATTAGAAACATGTCATTTTGTTTCAGTTTAACCATTGAAGCATCAAGTCTCTTAATAGAGCAGGACTTAACAGTCTTTTATAAATTGAGGTACATCCCAAGGAGTGCCAAAAAGGTTGATTCATGAAAGTAGCATTGGATATGCCTGATGCCTATTAACAGTCTAAGAGAGGGGCTGATTCAAGGATGGCAGCATTAGATGCCTGATACTAAGTGACAACCTATATGTGTAAAATCCTCTAACAAGGTCACACTTAACAGTGTGTTTGTAACCTTTAACAAGGTTGGCTCTTAACAAGGCTCACTTTAGAAGAGTGAAAATTTGGGGTACCGATCCCAGTGGTTTTTTCCCTTAACATGGTTTCCACATTAAAAATTCATGTGTTATGTGTGTATGATTCATTTCTTTATTGTTTTTTATCTGACATAGTTAACATTAGATTTATCGATATACTCTGCATATTTATTGTATTTCGGTAAATTGTTATACTGCTTATCGGTAATCATGGAGAATAAGGACAGACAAGGAAAATCGACAGACAGTTAATCATTATAAGTATTTCATAGCATGCATATTGTAGGGACATAATAATCTGAGGTTTATTTTATTGGTGGTTAGATTAAGGATAAGATTTTGAGGCCACTGATTCACCCCCCCTCTCAGTTATTACTAACACAAGTATTCTCACAGGGGCGAATGTATCAGTGTAATCTATTCCTTCTCTCTACACATATCCTTTACATACCAGTCTTGCTTTGTTTCTTACCACTGTGCCTTCTTCATTCATCTTATTCCTGAATATCCACTTTGTTCCAATCACATTTTTGTCACAAGGTCTAGGGACCAGTTCCCATGTGTCATTCTTGATTATCTGATCCAATTCTTCTTGCATAGCACTTTTCCAATCTGAATCATTGCATGCATCTTCAACACTTAAGGGTTCAATCTGAGAAAGTAAGCATACCTCGTCATCAACAGTTGAACCTTTTGCTTTGGATCTTGTTAATACTTTAGCGCTCTAATCTCCAATGATGTCTTCCTTAGAGTGGTATTTAGATGTGTATTTTGAGTTTTTAGGAGTGACACTCTCAACTGTAATCTATGATTCTTCTTGACTTGGTTCAGGATTGTTGCATGAAACATCAATACAGTCAAACATTTCTTCAATAAATGTGTCCTTACTGATAAGTCTAGGTTCATCTTCAATCATAGGAGCACATTCATAGTATCTTTCTTAATCATAAACTTCTCATCAATCTTTACATGAGTAATTTCAATGATCTTCTTCAATCTTAGATTAAAACATCTATAGGCTTTGCTTTTAGTAGTGTAACCAAGAAAAATACCTCCATCACTTCTAGCATCAAACTTGCCAATACTATCATCTATCTTGATGTAGCACTTGCTTCCAAAGATTCTGAAGTATTTTATAGTAGGTACATTACCAAACCAAATTTTATAAGGTGTCTTGTCTGCGCTTGGCCTTAATTGGATTCTATTGATAGTATAGACTGTTGTATTGACCGCATCTCTTCAATAGGTATGGGAAAACTTTCCTTCAATCATGATAGTGCGTGCTGTGTCAAGTATTATCATGTTCCTTCTTTCTGCAATCCCATTTTGTTGAGGGGTTCTAGGTTCACTTAACTATGTTTTGATTCCATGTTCATTGCAGTAATCATAAAACTGGTTAGAGGTGAATTCTCCTCCTCTATCTGATCTCAGACATTTTATCTTTAATCTAGATTCATTTTCAACCTTAGCTTTGAATACTTTGAACTTCTCAAAAGCTTCAGATTTGTCTTTTAAGAACGCAACCCACATCATCCTTGAGAAATCATCAACAAACAAAATAAAATACCTTTCTCCATAGTATGATCTTGTTTGAGTAGGTCCACATAGAGGAGATGCTAATGTACTAAGAGCCAAGGCAGAAAGCCTAAGAGGGAGGTTTGATTACCTAAGGATGAAATAAGGAGAAAATATCACTCAGTATAGTTACAGAATCAAAGATGTAGTCAATGCTATTCGAGGAGTTGGAGGTGTACTTGAAGAAGAGACAGTGGTAAGTAAAATAATAAGAACCTTATTGCCTGTATATGCTATTAGAGTATTTGTTACACAAGAAATGAGAGAATTTTCAAACAATATTGTTACTCTAGATAATATGATTGGTAGACTAACTTCATTTGAGATGAATAACTTTGATAATAGTGTCTTACCATCTATAGAGTCTGCATTCAAACCTTCTTTGAAAATAATTAATTCAATTCATAGACACACTATTAGAAATGATAGTGAAAGTATTAATGAGGATCGAGGACTTGATGAGATTGAAGCAATAATGGCAAGAAGATTCCAGAGAGGAAAAGGTAGATACAAAGGTAAATAACCACTTGTATGTTTTAATTGTAAAGAGGTTGGACACTTTGCTACAAGATCTCCTAACAGAAGAAAAGATGATAGAATTAATGACAGAACATATGAAAATAAGTTTGACCGAGGTGATAACAGAGATTACCGAACCATCCAAAAATCTGATAGAAGAGATACCCGAGACTACAAGGACAAAGGAATGAAAGCTTGTTACCTGGATGAGAATAGAGTTGATGATACTAACACCGAATCTGAAGAAGACATTGAGATGGTATTTGTAGCCATGAAGGATGATTTAGACGAAGAAAAAGAAAGGTATGTAGAGACTACACTCATATCTAAGGTTAGTAAGAATGATGTATAGATTATAGATAGTAGTTTCACTCACCACATGACTGGTGATAAACAAAAGTTTGAAACTTTTGAATACTATAATGGTGGATCAGTAAGAATGGGTAATGACACACCTTGTCCAGTTGAAGGTAAAGGAACCATAATGTTTAATAACCTGATCAAATGTGAATATGCTTATTGGGTAAAAGGACTGATTATAATATGTTAAGTGTTTCACAGCTAAATAATACAGGTCACCGAGTAGCATTTGAGAATAAAAAGGAAAAGATCTTCAATGAATCAGGAAGGTTGATCAGAACTGGTGAACAGACAAAAGGTAACCTTCTCTATCTTGATGACATTAACACCACTTGTTTGATGGATAGAAATGAAGACATGTGGTTGTGGCATAAGAGATTGTGTCATGTGAATTTTGACAACATGATAAAGATAAGAAATAAAAGAAGAGTAAGAGGCTTACCGAGCATGTCAAAGCCCGAACACATCATGTGCAAGAATTGTCAAAAAGGTAAAATGAAAAAGTCTAGTTTCAAGAGTAAAGCCTATACATATAATGCAATTCTAGAATTAGTCCATACTGATTTATGTGGACCCATGAGGACAAAGAGTTTCTATGGAGATAGGTATTTCATTATCTTTGTATATGATTATTCTAGAATGATGACAGTCATGTTCTTAAAATATAAATCAGAAGCATTCAAGATGTTTAAATGGTATAAGGCTATGGTAGAAAAACAAAGTGGTAAGGAATTGAAATGCTTAAGATCAAATAGAGCAGGGGAATTTATTTCGGATGAATTTACTAACTATTGCAATGAGCATGGAATTAAAAGATAGGTTTCTACACCAAGAACACCACAGCAAAATGGAATTGTTGAAAGAAGAAACAGATCCATTGTTGATTGTGCAAGAAAACTGATGATTGAGAAAAGCATCACTAAAAATTTATGGAGGGAAGTTGTCAGTATTGTTGTCTACACATTCAACAGAGTACAATTGAAGAAGGACACAAAGAAGACACCCTATGAGCTTTGGTATGGTTACACACCCAATGTAAGTTACTTCAGAATCTTTGGTAGTCAATTTTATATTTTGAAAGATGAAAGAAATGGAAAGCTTGACTCCAAAAGTGATGAAGGTATCTTTCTAGGGTATTCCACCAAAACTAAAGCTTATAAATGTCTTAACAAGTCATCTAACAAAATCATTGAAAGTGAAAATGTAAGAATAGATGAATTTGTAGAGAAGAATGATAAGGAAAGAGGAAAAGAACCAGAAGACTACAGCAGGTTTGTTTACACTGAAGAACCTGACACTCTACCTGAGCAATAGTGTATCGCTCCCAAGCAACAGATCATTGCACCCGAGCATCAGGCTACAATTACTAAAAATCAAGAAAATCCTCAAGATGATGTTCCAAGATATGGAGATCAGAATGAAGGTCAAGATGATGATCAAAATGATGGACAAAGAGCTGACCCAAAACTTACCAAGTATGTCAAAAGACATCATCCACAGAATTAGATCATAGGAGACAAGAAGGTTGAAATGAGAACAAGAAGTAAGTCACTAAACATTAGATGTTTACTTTATGATTTTGAGCCTAAATTTGTTAATACTGCACTTGAAAATGAAGAATGGGTCAGTGTTATGATTGAAGAAATAGAACAGATTAAGAAGAATGGTACATGGACACTAGTACCGAGACCTAATGACAAGAATGTCATCGGTACCAAATGGATATTTAGAAACAAGCTGAATGAGAATGGAGAATTCACAAGAAACAAAGAAAGATTAGTATACAAGGGGTATGCACAAGAAGGTATTGATTATGGTGAAACCTTTGCACCCATTGCTAGACTAGAAGGACTAATAATTATTCTTTCTTATGTTGCATACAAAGGATTCAAGGTATACCAGATGGATGTCAAATCTGCATTCCTAAATAGATACTCGAAGAAGAAGTATACATTCAACAACCATAAGGGTTTGTTGATCCAGACAAGAGAAACATGGTATGTAGACTACATAAATCCTTGTATGGATTGAAAGAAGAACCTATATCCTGGTATGAAAGACTTCACTCCTATCTCATAAGCATTGAATTTGTAAGAACAAGTAAAAATAGAAATTTGTACTTAAAAGAAGATACCAATGGTAATATTCTAATTGTTGAAGTATTTGTTGATGATATCATTTTTGGGGGAAATTAAATGTTATGCAAATCCTTTGCTAATGAAATGAGAAAAGAGTTTGAAATGTTTATGTTTGGGGAGATCAAATTTTTTCTTGGTCTACAGATTCTTCAACAAGATGCAGGCATATATATCACTCAGTCCAAATACATCAAGGACGTGTTGAAGATATTCAAGATGGAATATTCCAAGCCAGTTGGAACACCTATGGAAACCGGATGTAAGCTGACAAAGGAAGATAAGTCAAATGAGGTAAATCAGACCTTGTATAGATCAATGATTGGCAAACTAATGTATGTTGTTCATACTAGACCAGATATTGCACATGCAGTTGGAATAATTGCAAGATTCTCTGCTAATCCCAAAGAATCACATATGACTGTTGTCAAGAGAATTTTGAGATATATGAAGAACATCGAGGACTATGGCTTATGGTATAAAAGAGAAGGAAAATTTGAGCTAAAAGTCTATACATATGTTGATTGGGCTAGAAACATAGATGATCGAAAGAGCACAACTGGAGGAGCATTCTTCATGGGTGACAGACTTGTCACATAGATCAGAAAGAAGCAAGGATGCATCTAGTAGTCTAATGTAGAAGCAAAATATGTTGTTGCTACTGCAAATTGATCTAATATTGCATGGATCAAACAGTTGCTGAAAGGTATGAATATGAAGATTCTTGAACCAGTGATTATCGATTGTGATAATACCAGTGCAATAAACATATCAAAGAATCTAGTCACGCATGCTAATACTAAGCATATTGTTATCAAGTATCATTATTTAAGAGAACAAGTGCAAGCAAAAGAAGTGATACTGGAATATGTTCAATCAAAGGAACAATTAGCTGACATATTTACCAAGTCATTACCGAAAGATACATTTGAGTACCTGAGATAGAGACTAGGGGTACAACCCTTGTCTATCGGTCAGCAAGTTGACTAGGAGACTGCATCAGCCTACACACAATCAAAAGATCATTCATGTTGATGCAAGAAAAGAGATGGACTGCAAAGATACATTTGTACATAGCAAGGTACATGTCTACACCGAACACCAGAGTCAATGTATTGCTAATGAATAGGAAAATTCAAGGAGTATATTATAAAAAGGGATGGAAGATGATATGGAAGAATTGTTTGGCATTGTTGTCAAAGGGAGATATTATCTCATTATTAGGAATTATAAGGGAGAGATTATCTCATTATTGGGAAGAGATTATATCATTATCCATGGAGAGAAGTTCCTAAGAACTCAAAGGGAGATTTAATCATTATCCAAAGGGAGAGATTGATTACATATGAAATATCCATCAAAGGGAGAGAAGTAACATAAGGGAGAGAATACATAATAAGGGAAATATTGTTGTCAAAGGAAAAAGAGATGATCAAGAAGAGGAACAATCAAGGTAGAGCACATATCAGGAGCAAAGATAGAAGTTGCTACATCTATCCAGTAAAGGGATTGAATATTGAAGAACACACTCTGAAAGAAACAAATCTAAGCTATATGAGCTTACCGAGAGCCAGACATTTGTATTAGTTACAGAACAAAAAGATTTGGGAGAGATGGAAGAAATACACTTGATATATTTCATATTGTATTAGTAATAATATAGTGTGATAATGTAGTGTGTTGCCATAATTGCCAAAGGGAGAGATTGATGACATATAACTGATTGAATGTTTAAAGATGTTAAGTTGATCACCTTAATGCAGAAAGATAATGCAAGGCATTAAATCAGCTAATGGATTGTATTGTCATTGATGTCAACTTTATATAATCTGATCGATTATATTCAAAGTGTCAAAGACTTCATAGAATCAGAGAGATAAAGATTATGCTTTCATTAATGCATAAAAGTTCAGCATTCACTATGTGACTACAAACACTGACGATTAGTGGAACTCAACGGAAAGAGAAACCTGAGAGCAAAGTCGCAGTGATGTCCAAGCAAGAAACCCGACAAGCATTACTAACAAGTAGAATCAAAAGCATAACAGATGGCCAAAATTATAGTGTTACCCGACGGAGAAGCCCGAGGAGAACTGAAGTGTTTACCAAAGCTATCAAAGAGTTAAAACACCAAAATTAACTGAAGTTGAGAAACAAAAAAACACTTAGCTGGCAGAGCTAACGATAGACTTAAATGGTTGTTAACATTTTTTTCATCGACAAGTTAAAGCCAGAGATAAGTAAAAGATTTAAAGTTTTTTTATCCAGTTGTCAAGAAGAAATCTACGGGATAAAACTGAAGTAAAGTTTTAAAGAAAGATTGGCTAATATTGCGGATCACGCTAAGAAAAAGAAAATCAAGAAGTGAGAAATGGTGATATCATGTCTATAAAGAGACAATTTAATTCATTATGAATTAGGGGAGTGAATAGAGAAAGAGGATGCTGGAGAGAAACTGATGAAGAACAATTTCATACAGTCCTGATCAATCAAGCTGAGGAAAGAGCTAAATATTTCTACAAACACCAAGCAAAAGAGAAGCATAGCATCACTGAGTAGAAAGAAGTGGAGCAAAGTTATTAAAAATATACAATGATCATAAAGGTATTATGAGCTTATAATAGATTTGAAAATCTGCAAGTCTAAGTTGTATGTGTGAACAGATCATTTTGTGTTTCAGTTTAACCATTGATTCAGAAAGTCTCTTAACCGAGCAGGACTTAAAAATCATTTCTATATTGAGATACATCCCAAGGAGTATCAAGAAGTTTGATCATGAAGATAGCATTAGATGCCAGATACCATTTGACAAACCAGGGTTCAATCATAGAAGGTAGCATAGAGATGCCTGATATCAAGTGAAAAACTATTCTATTTAAATCCTCTAACAAGGTCACATCTAATAGTGTGTTTGTAACCTTTAATAGGGTTGTCTCTTCACTAAGCTCACTTCAAAAGAGTGAAAATTTTGGGTTACCGGTCCCAAGTGGTTTTTCCCTTAATAGGCTTTCCACGTTACAATCCCATGTGTCAATGTGTTTATGAGCCATTACCTTAGTGTTTTTCATTACACAACTAATTCTAGATTGATCGGTATATGCTAAGAAATTTACTATTTTTTGGTAAATGAAAGACTGCTAATCGGTAAATAGTAAGAATAAGGTTTAATAGTGAAATTTGAGCAGTAGTTATTTTTTAAATTATTTGAAGGCATACATCTTGTAGGACTGAAGATAACTAGAGGCTTAATATTGCGGCACTAAGTTTTTGGGTTGATTTATTGGAATATTTTTGAGGCCACTGATTCACACCCCCCCTGCTCAATTATTCTAACAGGTTGAAGGTGAGAACATTGAAAAGTATGGTCAGAGAATCAAAGAAGTGGATGTTGCTATCAAAATTATCAGAGGAAATATTGAAGAGGATGATATAGTAAAGTTTTGAGAACCTTGTTACCTCTTTATGCTATTAGGGTTTCTTCTATTCAGGAGTTAAGATCTTTAGGAACTTGTGTTGTCACTCTTGATGCATTGATTGGAAAGTTGACTACTTTTGAGCTTAGCAATTATGATAAAAGTATTCCACGGGTTGAAGTTGCATTTAGGGAATCTATATCTACACCTGCAAGGAAAGGTAAGGAAGGCAGTTATGATTCTTCTGTTATGTCAAGTTATTCTAATTATTATGATACTACCATGTCTAAGGAAAGGAAACAAGAAGAGTTGGAAGCATTTCTTGCTAGGAGGTTACCTAGAGGAACCGGTAAGTACAAGGGAGAGCTACCTCTAAAATTCTTCTCATGTAACAAGATTGAACATTTTTCTTCCAGATGTCCTGATGGTGATAAGAAGGATAAGTCTAAGATATTCAAGGATAAGAACAAGAAGACTTGTTTTGTTGTTGAAGATGGTGTTACCGATGAGGAATATGAGGGTAATGAGGAAGATGAATGTACCTTTGTTTTTTTTAAGGAGGATCACCCTGTAGATGGTGAAAGAGCCTTGATTTTTAACTTGGATCATGGTGGTGATTGGGTAATAGACAGTGGTTTTACACATCACATGGCTGGTGACAGGTGTAAGTTCACTAAGTTGGTAGAATGTGATGGTGGAGCAGTAAGGTTTGGTAACAACTCTCCTTGCTTAGTCAAATGAATAGTATCTATTGCACTTAATAAAAAAATAGATTGTAATAATGCTTACTGGGTCGAAAGTCTAGGATATAATTTGTTGAGTGTAGCATAGTTGAATAACAAAGGCTATCTTGTAGAGTTCAAAGGAGGTGTACACGGGATACTTGGAAGATCTGGTGATTTGATTTCTACTAGTATGCAGACTAAAGGTAACTTATTTCATCTGAATACTATTGTAAAGAGTTATCTAATAGAAAAAGTTGATGATAGTTGGTTGTGGCATAGGAGATTTTTTCATGTTAACTTTTATAGTTTGGTCAAAGTCAGTAAGATGAATATTATTAGAGGTTTGCCACAACTAGTAAAACCAGACAACGTCATGTGCAAGGAATGTCAGTTGGGAAATCTAACTAGTGATGTTTTAATCAGTAAGTATTTTTCATCTGAAGGCATTTTGGATTTAATACATACTAATTTGTGTGGTCCTATGAGAACAAGAAGCTATTATGGAGATAAATACTTTATAATTTTTGTTGATGATTACTCTAAGATGATGTGGGTTACTTTTCTAAAAGACAAATCATATGCATTTTATATGTTTAAGGTGTTCAAAGCACAAGTTGAAAAGGAAACATGTAAGAGCCTGAAGTGCTTGAGATTTGACAGAGGTGGTGAGTTCACTTTTGTGGAATTCAATAAGTTTTGTGAAGAACATGGAGTTAAAAGGAAAATGTCACCACCTAGAACTCATTAGCAAAATGCGGTTGTAGAGAGAAGAAAAATATCTATTATTGATGCTGCAAGAACCATGATGATTCAAAAAGATGTGTCTCAAATTTTTTGGAGAGAATTAATTTGCATTTTTTTATACATTGAACCAGGTGTAGGTGAAGAAGGGTACCAATAAGACTACCTATGAGTTATGGTTCGTAACACACCTAGTGTGAAATACTTCAAAGTTTTTGGGAGCATATGCTACATAAAGAGAAATGAATACACATGGAAATTTGATCCTAAGAGTGATGAAGTAATATTCCTCATATATTCTCTAAGGAGAAAAGCATACAAGTGTCTAAACAAAAGAACCAACAAGTTGATAGAAAGTGCAAATGTGAAGATTGATGAATTCTCATAATAGAATGATGGTTCCAGCTAGATTAATTTAGGAGACGATCAGGGGATTCAACCGGTGGAGCAAGAAGTAATAAATCAGAACAATGAAGAAGAACCATTTCAATCAGTAGAAGAGGCTCCTAGACCTGAACCTGTGTTACCAAGGTATGTAAAGTTGAATCATTTTTTTGATCAAATTATTGGTGATAAGGATGTTGGTGTTCAGACTAGAAGAAAGATTAGAGAAAGTACCTATATTATTTCTAAACATGAGCCTAAATCTATTAAAGAGGCATTGAATAATGAAGATTGGGTTGAGGCCATAGAAGAAGAATTGGACCAAATAAAGAAGAGAAATACTTGGGTACTTATTCCTAGACCTGTTGATAAGAATGTGATTGGAACTAAGTGGGTATTCAAGAATAAACTCGATGAATCTGGTGAAGTTGTTAGAAATAAGGAAAGAATGGTGGTTAAAGGTTAAGCGCAAGAAGAAGGCTTAGACTATGGAGATACTTTTTCACCAATGGCTAGACTTGAAGGAGTAAGTATTTTGTTAACATATGTTGCTTACAAAGGATTTAAATTTTTCCAAATGGACGCCAAATCTGCATTATTGAATAGAATTCTGGAAGAGGAAGTTTACATAGAATAACCTAATGGTTTTTCACTATCAGAAGATGAAGACAAGGTGTGAAATATGCAGAAGGTACTAAATGGTTTCAAGAAGGCTCCAAGGGCATGATATGAGAGACTCCACTCATATCTAATCAAGATCAGTTTCATCAGAGAAAATGAGGACAATAATGTTTACTTGAAGGTAGAAAAGGATGATCAAGCATTGATTTTGTTGATGAAATGAGGACAGAATTTGAGATGTCAATGTTTGGGGAGATGAAATTCTTTGTTGGATTGCGGATATCTTAGCTTGGTGATGGGATCTACATCAGCCAAGCAAGGTATGTGAGGGAAGTGTTGAAGACCTTTGGGATAAAATATTCTAAACCAGTTGGAACTCCAATGGTACTGACCGGTTGTAAGCTATCCAAGGAAGATGATTCTAAAGAGGTGAATGCAAATTTATACATATCTATCATCGGTAAGTTGCACTATGTTGTTCATAGTAGGCCTAATATAGCACATGTAGTTGGGATTTTTGCAATATTTCAAGCTAATATGAAGGAATCCCTTATGGTGCCAGTGAAAATAATCTTTAGATACTTAAAAGGGACTGAATATTATGGTCTTTGGTATGCTCACAAAGGAGGTTTTACTTTGAGTGTTTTTACCTAATGCAGATTGGGTAGGTAATGTGGATGATAGGAAGAGCACAAGTGGAGGAGCATTCTTTCTTGGAGAGATACTTGTGTCTTGGACAAGCAAGAAGCATAACTGCATTTCACAATCTACTATAGAGGCAGAATATGTTGTTGTTTCTATTAATTGTAATCAAATTGCTTGGATGAAGCAAATATTGGAAGGTGTCAAGGAGCAGGTAATTGAACCAGTGGTTATCTATGTGATAATACTAGTGCTATTAACATATCCAAGAACCCTTTGATGCACTCTAAGACCAATCATGTTGCAATTGTCATTTTATTAGAGAGAAAGTTCAAGAGAAAGAGGTGTAGTTGGAGTATGTGCCAACTAAGGAGTGGGTTGCAAATATTTTTACAAAGTCACTACCTAAGAAAATGTTTGAGTATCTAAGAGACAAGTTTGGGGTTATTCCCCTACCTAAGAAGAATTAAAGTTTTGTTACATCATTCCAATGTTTTATACTGGAAATATTTGATTGGATTGATGTAATAAGGGGCTACTCCTTAGGGGAAGCAGTTGATGGTAAAGGTCCTGATTACTTGGTTTTGATCAATGGTATGGCTTATTTGGGATTGTTTTCAAAGGGGGAGATAAGTAATGAGAAGTGGTGAGATAACAGTTGAGACAGATCAGAGAGATAGTGAGAAAGGGGGAGACACATAAAATTTGGACAGAGCAGAACACAAGCAGAATAGATTATATGGTTGACAAGATGTTGAGTTTTAATCAATGCCAAAGGGGGAGATTGTTAGCATAACTGATGATGTGATGATACAGATTTGGTGTTGTGATAATCAGTTATTGTGTTGTCATTGATGTCAAGTATTGACCTAGTGTTCTTAGTATGTTTCCAAGTATGTGAGAAGGATGAACAAGATGTTACTAGTGTTTTTCAGTGGTCTTGATCCTTATGGGAGACTTGGGAATGTCTCTAGATACTAATTTTATGATAGCAATTGTTGAATGTTTGATTTGTGCAAGTTATGTTTGATTGAAGTATGACAGGGAAACTGCTAAAACAGCCTATGACTGATAATGGGTGATTTGATCAGTTTATCAAATCTATGATGAGTTATATGGCATGATCATAGGATTGTGTTTTTCATACAGTTTTGAGTTCATAGTTTTAACTGCAACTAATTTGGATGATCAGTAAGCATGTTTTGAGGCTACAAAAGGTGTTTCAGTGAAAGGTCACAGTGTTCTTGAGCTACTGAAGGTAGATCTTCATTTGGCGATCGGTGATTGAGTTATGATGAATCATGTGTGTTTTAGTTGTCATGTTTATGTGTCCCAATTCATTTAAGATGATGTATTGGCTTTACATTGATCAAGGTAGACATTTTATCGGGATGAAGATTGAGTTGGTCAAAACGTGTTTGACTGTTCTTGATAAAATTAATTGTTTTAGTCTATCTTGTTGCCGACCTATTTGTTAGAGAAGTTTGTTATATTGGGATGTGTGTTTTAGCATGATCTCTGAGCGTGAATATTGAAAGATGATTTCAAATATGTTAGGTGAGATCTAGGGTGGCAAATGCCTTAGGGTTTGAGCAGTGATATTTATATCATCAAATCAAAGATTTTTGTGTGTAGATCATGGATGTGAATGTGCGATCAAGATAGATTATTCCAAAGTAATCTGATGAGTGAATGAATGTGTTATAGAGGATCTGATCAAGCAAAGGAGTTGTTATTTTCCAGATCAAAAGACCCTAACAGATTTCCTATTGTAAATCCCTTAACCAGGTAGATCCTAAAAGATCCTATTTGTAAATATCTTAATAGAGTGGCTCATTAACTTGAGTTTAAAATCTCCTAACAAAGTTACTCCTAACAGGGTTAAAGCTCCTAACAGTGCTAGAGGAAAATCCCATAATTGGGTGGCAGTTAACAGTGTCTTTGTAAACTCCTAACAGGGTTAAGCTCCTAACAGGGTTTACTTCATAAGAGTACTTTATTTGTAGGTCCTCATTCCCACCATGGTTTTCACCCATTTGGGTTTCCATGGGAAAATCTATGTGTTATATATTGCACCTTTGTGGTGGTTGTGTTTTATTGATTAAGTTTCATTTGCATATCTATCAGGGTGATCTCACGATAGTGTGTCCCACTTTTTGGGATGAAGGACTTCGGACTTTCAAAAAAAAAATATTTTTTGATGGCTTCGCGTGAAGTATCCTCTTCGTTCAAAGTGGTTAATAGGCTTCACGCGAACTAGATAAAATGGGGGGTTCGCTCGAACTAGACCCAATTCGAGCGAACCCTGTGAATTAACAAAAAACAAGAAATTTGGACAAATTTTCCTTGGTGGTATCGCTCAAAGGGGGTTCACTCGAACCCCCTCAGACTCCTTTGCGTGAAGGGGGTCTTCACACGAAGGGCCCTAAAATAAAAATTTCCCCTCAAAAAACAAAAAACCTCCTAAAAATTATCCTTTCAAGGCCTGGGACAAGGACCAAATCAAATGTTTTTTTGAAACAAATGATGCCAAATGATGTGATTTGGAACAAGATTTCTAATGAATATAATTTTAATACATATTGAGTTCGTTATCACTTTCAAATATTACTTTAACTAATCATAGGTTGTTTGGTCATTCAACAACCTGTCTCTTCAAGGCTTCGGGAAAAATAGTAAATTATAAAACAAAAATATGAAAAATAAGTAGGAAAAGAGTATTTGTGCTACCTTTCTATAAAAAAAATTGAATTTTGATACATAGAGATCAAGTTAGAGTGATCCAAGTGCCCTTATGTCTAAATTACAGTTACTGTCACTTTAGAACTTAATAAACTATGAAATATTGACCCAAAATGAATGAAACCAATTACATCCTTTAGATATTGAAGTTACAAATATAATTTCAAAATAATTACATCGTTATCATATTTTAAAAAAAAATTATGTTGATCCAAGTGACAGTCACTTCTTAAAAAAATAGTTTTTTCACACAAACCACTTTTCGAAGGAGAAGGAAAAATGAATTTTAATGAATTTTTTTTTTTTTTTAAATATATATTTAGAAACTAGAAAGAAAATTCTAAAAGACCCTAGTTTACATCATCTTCAAATTCCTTATATTTTGGTGGAAATAGGTGTTCGAAAGTGAAGTTTTTTTCTCAAAATGTTGATCTATGTGTCAAAGTTGGCCAAAAAGTGGGACACACTATTGTGGGATCACCCATCAGTGAACTTGTGAATGTTGTTATTGAGATAAACAAGAGAATTTTTTTGGATATCTGGATAACTAATTCATCCCCCCTCTTAGTTTTCTTGGACCCTTAGGACTAGCAATCCCTTGTTGAGGAGAATTGCATTTTCTTTAGGAGCAATGTGCCTTAATTTAGACCCTTGCAAATGCCTCCCAGGACAGGATATGAATGTGTGATTCCTATGTCTAGAGACTTTGGCCTCTCGTTCTCCTGCCAGCAATAAAGGAAACATGGTGCACTGTGTCGTGAGTGAGTGATGGTGCAGAGCTCTAACCAGAGAAGGTGAAACCTCTGAAAATACCACCTAACAAATTATCTGCCCGACCAATAAAAGCTTTGATTCAGCGCTTTGCCTCCCCTTAGCGTAGGTTGTTTGACTAAAGGTGACCTTGCATCCCTTTTCCCAAACACCAACCATGAATATTCAGCTTATAAAAACTCAGAGTTTGTGTCGTAGGGCACACCCTATCTCACCTCTTGCGACACTTTCAAAACTGCCCCTTGGCCCCCGACGCCAGCCGCAAGCCAGGGGATCAATGCCTAACAATCTCTTAGGATGAGGTCTCTCAAAAAAGTGGCCTCATTGGTTCATAGCTCCAGTCAAAAGTGTTTACCAATCAAAAAATAAAACACTTGTTATCATTTTAATGCTACCTCTCCAACATCCCAATTTTTTGTATATATATTTAATTTAAATTTTTAATTATCTTTTTCAATTTTAAAATATATATTTTCAATAATAAAAATAATATCACATAACTAAAAATTCAAAAACATAAAATTTATTTGAAGGCTAACAATTATTATTTCTAATAAATTACAACAAACTAAAGATAAGTACTACCCAATTATTAAGAGTTTGCATCAAACTCTTAAAACTAAGAGCTAGAAATCCATAATGAAGGTTACAAACTTGTATTCACTGCATGCCAACTTCAAATTTCCTCATTTAAGGCGTTGTTTAAAAAATAATAATAATAAATATTGTATTGAAATGTAAATTCTTCAATAATGTTTTGATTACCCCAAAATACCTTATTTTATGTTATGAAAATTACTAGTATAGAAAAATACAAAGAACAATAACGCATAATACACAGGTTTATGTGGTAAAACCTAGTAAAAGTATACTAGAAAAATAATCACAAGCAAATATATTTCATATTATTTCTCAGGAATTTTCACAGTTATAATAAACTTCAAAAAGTACATGAAACGTGACTTCTCATAGCATATAACAATCGAGTTGTGAAGTCCTAATTGAAGATAACTTACTAAAAATAGTACGACTCACACAACTACATGTTTAACACATGTGGTACCCCATGAAGAATATTCATCATTGTTGCAATAACATACTACCATAGTACCCCATGATGACTATCTATGACTACTGGAATAACATACCACTGTGGTACCTCATGATGACTATGTGTCACTATTAGAATAACATACTACTATGGTACCCCATAATTACTTCACATTCCAACACTTTAAATAGCCTAATTGAATTGAACCAACAAATTAGAGTGGTAGGGAATTTGGAGGAGTCAATTCACCATCCCAACCACTACAAGTGTGTCCAAGCGATCTCCAAGATAACATCTCATAGTCTCATCTTAGTGTTGTCTTTCTCTTTTTAGCTTATGGTTGTCTTTCTCTTTTTAGTTTAGTCAAAGACTCCTCCAAATAATCAAGATGGATCTAAAACTAACTCACTCCCATGGTCCACCTATGTTCGTTCTATAAGCATAAGTTTCTCATTTAGTAGAGTTGATGGCTTGAAGACCTATCTAACTTCTTCAAAATGCTCATATTCATTGTGCATGTCTTTCATATGTTGTATAAATCCAATGATCTCACGTAGTGTCTAGAAAGGCCTCAATTCATGCTAAGCATGTGTTCAATTCCCTAACCAAGGATAGTTTAAAAATATATGAACTCAAAAAATTGTTATACAACTTTGTATGATATTGATTCCCTATACGAGGGTAGTTCAAAAATATAAAAACTCAAATATGTTAGAAAAATTCATATGATATTGGTGCTTGTTACTCCATTCATGGCATTCTACCAACATTCAAATGCAAATGTTAAATTTTATCATTTCAACTCTTATTTACTTAAACCATATTTAGCATTTGAGCTACTATAACAAATTATCATTCTTTAGTTGATTAAAGATTTTGCTTGGTTTCCCAAATATATTGTTTGGTTTCCTAAATATTATACCATTAGAATTTTTGTATGAAAATGCTTTGTTTTGTGAAGTGTATATATGTTCATACTTTTTTAGTAATATTTTTCTCAGTTTTCCCAACATGGCTATCTTTATTATTTTCAATAACAATTGTTACATCCCTTCCTTAGAAACCTTTTATTTAAATAATTGTAATAACTACTTCATATGAAGAGTGATGTTAAATGGTCATGTGAATTTCAATTATTTGATTTCATAAATTATGATTATGAATGATTTATGTACATATTTTGTTTCTATTAATAAAATTATTATTATAAGAACGGTTTAGTTTCATATGTGGAATATTTCAAACAAGTTATAATAGAAATTCAATATGAATTATTGATGTATATTTTGTATTCTATTAAGGAATTATTATTGTAATGATGATGGTATCTAATCCTTCCTTGTCAGTAGATGCAGGAGAAGATCCATCCCGCAAGCAGGAGAAGAGTATCATCAAAATAGGGGTATGAGAACACACAGTGGAATTCGAGAATGACATCCGAGCTGGAACCACAATTTTTTATCGGTCATCTAGTATGGGAGGGGAGTTACCTTAGACGTTTAATTGGTTACTTTTCTATCCTAGTGTAATTTTATGAATTGGACCTTTCTCATCGATCTTAAGGAACAACCATGGTGGATCCATTCTATTATTTTGAGTTGTTCTTATGGATGTTGTATTTATGTAGGTACACATTTGTATATGTGTGTGTGTGCGCGTGTGTATGTCAACTTATGTGAAATGTGAATATATGTAATTAAATTTATATGTGTATGTCAACAACCATTAAACATATGATTATTAATTAAAAAATCATGTGAGGATCCATGCATAATGTCGTACCCTAGATGACATGATGGATCTAACCCCACTTATTGAGAAGCTAAATATGCAAGGTGTAAGTTGACACTTATTGGAATGCATGTATACATTAAATTACATAGGCACATGTTAAAATAAAGTTCAAATATAAACTGTATATATGTATATATATGTTGTATGTAATTATCTGCCTTGTTCTTTTGTGTGATTGATTAGATTATTATTTTATTTCTATCTTTGGAGGCGTGTTTGAATCTTGGAGGGATTGGTGAGGTGCCAAGAGTAACTCCTCTTGTCATCATAGACAAGGAGTTGTAACCACCTGAATTTGGTATGTTCAAACTATGGACCCTATTTTTCCTAAGTGTGATCATACCCTCGATTATGTCCAAACGATCATGTTACTATTTGGCATAATTCTTTAAATCAATTTAATGTCCTAGGTGATTTTTATCACTGATTTATATTAACTATTATAGCCATACAATTCAAATCAATTTTGACCAATCAAATCAAACCAAAATCAAATATGGCTATAGTATTTAATTATAAAGGAATTAAATAAATCCCTAAATCAAATAACCACTTGCAATTAGCCCATTCCCCTAGCCTATTTAATTTAATTAAAATGGCTATAGTCCCCTAGTTATTAAAAACCAATTTCATTGTTTAAATAATTAATTCCTATATTATTAAATGAATTAAATAAGTTTATTTCATTTATTAATATTCCCCTAAACCCCAACCTAACCTATCTCAACCACTTCTACCCTGGGTTCTAACC
>MU226980.1:1138355-1153298 GCA_018584345.1 Thuja plicata | reverse complement strand
CTAACCCACCTCCTAATGTTGTCACATTCCATTAAGGAATGATTAGCAACTCAACCCACTTGAGAAAGTCCACTTTCTCAAGCTTGACTTCCTTAAGGTCCACTTTCTCAAGCCATCCTCTTACATCTTCCATTGCCTCTTTAAGGCCTTCATTAATGCCTTATTAATGAAAGATGCCTTAAGCCTATGTCTCTCCCATGCCTTACTAATGCCTTGGGCATTAATGGCTCTTACATCTTCATTTATGAGTCTTCTAATTCATAAATGAACCTTGTCCCCCCTCTCTCTCTCCTATTCTTCTATAAATAGAAGCCTGTTTTGAGAGCAAATAAGCCTTCACATTAGATCAAAATTACATTGTTATGTTGTTGGATTCATCCTAGATTCACATTCCACTCATTATTCCATGCTTTTGCATTGTTTTAATTTCATCTTTTAGAGCTAGATTAGATGCTTTTCCATCTTTTAGCTTGCTTTCAAACTAAAATCCTTCATGCTAGGATGTATTCGTCACTGATTTGTAGCATATTCTGAGGGCTAATATGTTATTAATTACACTCCTCCTAGTTAACAGGCAATAAGTTGATTTTAGTGGGTTTCACATGCTTTTCTAACCCTTTTGGACTAATGCAATGACTTATTGAGTGTTTGTGTTGTTTTCATCAGGTACCCAAATACACACACACGGGAGTTACTTCTTATCATCGACCTCTTTTGTGAGAGTTTTGTTTTTGAGAAAGTTCATTTTTCTAAGGGGAGCAAGTTCGTGCGGGGGAATCTTGCTTGGCAATTCCATATTTCTATAGATATTTCTTGTGTTTTGGGCGGCGTTTGTGGAAACTTTAAACTAATGTTGAGAAGGAAGTTTGCATTGCAATCGTTGTCTCTATTGACTTCAACTAAATTTTCAGGCATGAACCTTATTTCGCTTGTTGTCATTATAAGCAAAAACTTAGTAGTCGTTGCATTACAATAAAGAGCAATGAACTCAAGCAATTAAATATTCCTATACTTCCTTTTAAGGAACCTTTGATTTTCTTGATGTGTCATTGCTATCTATAAAGATGTGGATCGTTTGATCCTATATTCTTGTCTTTATTGTCTTTTATGAATGTGGAATGATTTTGATCCTTAGATGATTATTGTGTCAATCGTATTAATGTGGATTTATTTGACCCTTGGATAGTATCATGTTGATCATATTACTATGGATTGATTCAATCATTGGATATTATCTTGTTGGTCATATATATATGGGTTGTCTAATCCCCGCGCGCGCGCGCGCGTGTGTGTGTGTGTGTGTGTGTGTGTGTGTGTGTGTGTTTTGTTAATAATAAAAATGATTCATAAGAACTTTAACATTCATCTTGCTATTCATAGAAGATTAGTCCATTCGATGTCAAGCATTCATTACTCTGTATCGATGAAGATAGAGCAATTCAAAGATAGTATCAATCTACACAAATCATGATAGGGAAAAGAATGTTTTGTTTGTATGCAATTTTAAATATTGTTTTGAAGAAAAAAACCACTCAATTTTGCATGCATTCCTTAGTACTTGAACATAATTGAATCTTTTGGTTTCATGCATATGTAGTTACTAGTTTGAAAAAACTAGTCACCCATTTCATAGTAGGGTTATTTGTAAATCAAGATAGATATATTTATCCTTTTGATTTTTGTGTATGTATATGTATATGTATGTTTTGTTAATAATAAAAATGATTCATAAGAACTTTAACATTCATCTTGTTATTCATAGAAGATTAGTCCATTCAATGTCAGGCAATCATTACTCTGTATCGATGAAGATAGAGCAATTCAAAGATAGTATCAATCTACACAAATCATGATTGGGAAAAAAATGTTTTGTTTGTATGCAATTGTAAATATTGTTATGAAGAAAAAAAAACACTCCATTTTACATGCATTCCTTAGTACTTGAACATAATTGAATCTTTCAGTTTCATGCATATGTAGTTACCAGTTTGAGAAAACTAGTCACCCATTTCATAGTAGGGTTATTTTTAAATCAAGATAGATCTATTTATCCTTTTGATTTTTGTGTGCCTTTGTATGTGGAATAGAAAACTGATTGTTGTGTGAAGCACCTTTTAAACTTTAACCGTTAAGTTGACTAAAGTAAACTTGTCCAACATCTTGGCCTTAGGACTTGTCTGATTGAAGAAGACTTGGTCTATATAACTTAGGGACAACAATTCTACCAACTGAATACTATATACTTGAATCTTTAAAATAGAGTTGTTCAACCCTTGAGATGGGGAATGTGTATTGGTCAAGATTTTGGGAAAACGTGATCTTTTATGTACAAGGGGGCCATCAGGATGTGGATATCTGATCAATGGGCTATGTGACCCTTAATGAATCTAATGGTAACATTGACTACAGAAGAATTTGTGCTTGTACTTTTAAAATCTTGGCCAAGGTGGTACTATGCTACAAGTAGTATTCCTCGATCATTAAAACCAATAGTGTAATGTCTAGCTAAAAAGGTCACCTTAGTAAGCAAAGATGTCTATATGTTGGTTAGCTACAACAGTTTTGGGTTCTACACCAAGTCTCTAATAGAGAGAAAATCAAAGTCGTGCTCGCGTGCCCCTAGGAAGGGTTGGGCCACTTCCATGAGGAAGCCGTGTAGTTGACTGTTAGGTCGCGATCATAAGATCAAAAGTTGGGTGGCAAAAACCCCTGATGATACTCTTTCACCCATGGAGATCAAAAGCTAAAGGAAGTTCATCAAAGTTTGGGACTAGCAAATTCAAATCGAATTATACATCAGTTAATTTTGTTGCTTCATCTCATAGTAATATTATATTAGTTACTTTCATATGAAAGTTAATTTTTGATTTCTTATTGTATTCCTTTTACTGTTAAAGTGGCGAAATGAATTAGTTGGTAACTTCTTTCTAGTTAATGGAATTTCTTATTCATGATAAAAAAAAAAGTAAGACAGTTATTTCAATTATATTGTTAAGTATAATTCTTTCCTAGTCTTCAGACGCTAGCTCAAACAGTGGGGAGTGGAGGCTTGAGGTTGTGGGTTACCCCCATGGTCTCGGGTTCAAAACTCCCTCCGGATTTACTTGGTGGGATCGGAGTTTGAGCCGACGGTCTCACCCAGGGGGGATTAGTCTCGCCCTAGCTCGCACAGGTACCCAAGATATGGGCTGCTGGTCGCTGGGCTAGGTCACGGGGATACCTCCTTGTTAAAGAAAAAAAAAAGTATAATTCTTACTTCGTAATAAGAAATTTTTAATTTCCTAATTTATTAGAATAGTTAAGTTGTTATGTTACAATAATGCTTAGTATTACAAAGTGTATGTTAATCACTCTTATAATTAGTTGATATGTCCTTTAAATGTGCACCGTACTTCCATGTCAACTGCATACAAATCTCTGCCTTGCTGCGTTCGATATTTAACCAAATTCAATAGCTTGGTAACGGACTATGGCGATTTTATGATTATATTTGTAGCTCTGCGATGTGCAATGTGTATTTTGTTTCTCTCCAACTCTGTAAGTGCTTCTACATTAGCCATAGTTGCATGTCATTTTCCATTGAAGTTTGTATGAAGAATTTCAGCTTACTGTTGTCTAAACCTTGATGCCCCATAACTAATTGCGTGCTAATTATTGAATAAATTAACCATTTCATTATACCATACAGATTATACTTTGGACGCTATTTACTGCGAGCCAGATTATAATTGATTAATCCTGAGATCATAGTTTAATTTCCTACTTTAGATTGTTCAATACACCGTCAACAGTTGAATGCTTAGAATCAATTCTAGTAACTGAATTATTTGACACGAGGCTTCATCATGTTATCGAGTACTAACAATGATTGTTAATATAAAGGCTATGTACTCAACGTCAGCGTTTTTTTTGTAAATAATACTTCCCAAAGGAATTTTACTTAACCTTTGGAAACTACCTAAACTTTGAACCATCATTATTTACTGCCTTGCATACTTTCCTTTCGCACGTTATATTTGCTATTCATGCAAACATAAGCTGCAGTGATTGTTTTGAATGTCGTTCACTTGCATATCAAACTCTTGACATAATGTGAAAAGTACAAAAATCCCACATGACATCACATTTATATTGGCTCGGAATTTTATCATCATGGTGGGCTACAGAATTTCCTTTGCCATACAAAATTAAGTGAGACTTCATTTTGTAGCAGTTACCAAAAGAGAAAACTTTGATGCTGCAAAATTAGGAAGCTCGGATATCAATTTTTCAATGTATACTCTGTACATTTTATTCAGGGACTCCCCAGAAACCTGGTAAGTTGTGTACAACTACTACTCTCCAGGTATTCTAAGTAGCAAATAAATTCAATGCCGGATTTTACCCTCGCAGAAAATAATATTCTTCAAAAGAGACTGATTGGTGAATGAATGGCGACTGTCGTGCCATATCTGTAAACAGCTATTTGCGGAGTCATACTATACTGACCTACTGGCAACTGATTTGACAAAAATACAGCGATTTTGACGCTTCTCTGTACCTTTTGTACTTGGGCCTGATTTTCACTCTGCAAGTTTAGATCCTGAACAGTTTTCTGATCTTTGGAAAATTAGAAGAATCGTTCATTTGTAATCATACAAAATAAGACTGCATGAATCTTTCATGCTAAGCCTTGTTGCAGTCAAAACGAATCCAAAAAGATCCCAAGTTAGATGAATCTTTTTCTGTAGCTTAGAGGTGATATTGTGTGTCAGGCAAAAACTCCTCATTCCTACAAATCTTCAACAAAGGTTCTGCGAATGAAATCCTGGAACCGTTTAGAGTAGGCTTTGGGATCCACTGCAGATATTGAGAGAGAGTCAAATTGAAGGGACTTGTAGGCATGCTCAAGTCTTTTGGCAATATCATAATCTTGAAGGATATCTATGATTCCGAAGTGCAATACTACATCATAAACCTCCCCAAACAAATCTCCTTCTGGATAAGAATTAGAATCCGTGATTGGTGGTCTTCGCTCAGCCCTGACAGGCATGTTTATGCCCAGCCGTGTTCCTGCTTTGCTGTGGCAGAAAACATCCAAATCATCAAATATGTGTTTAATAGCTGTGATAATAGTTTAAATCAATTCATGCATAAATATATTTCTTGAAGCAATTCTCATAGACTACATTATTGTAGTATTACTTGGCCCCACTATATATATTATACCTGGGTGCTTCCAGAAAGGCTGGCTTCATTTCACCTCGTGCTGATCTGAAAGAGTCATCAAGATCAAGTGCTACCAGCAAATCACCATTTTGGTCGTGTTCTAAAGCAATAAACTCCAAACATTCAGCAGACTTCCACTTATCCTCTAATACCTTACCTGCAGATGAAAGAAAAGAAAAGTTACAACTGCTAAGCCTGTTATTTGAAAAATGAATACTCGAGTTTCACAAAATAGCGGTCTAAATAAACCAACACAAACTGCTAATAGAAAAGCATGTATGTAAAATACATTTAGGTCGTGGTTGCTTGCACTAGATATAATGCAGGTGTGAATCTTGTTATGTTTATATGTAGACCATTGGATGTAATTAATTTCTAGATGTTCTGCCATGCAACCAAAATTACCACTAGTGACTAAATCAATACACTTACAAAAGAGCAATCCCAGCAAAATGTAGCTTCTTCAGAGAATTAAAACTATTTTCTGAAGCAGAGTACTCTAAAGACTGTAATGATCACTACTTCAGATTACACTGATTAAGGATTGGAAGCAGCCTTGTTTGTTTTGATCATACCATCACAATTGCCTCAAATTAAAAAGTCAATTGGGACATACTTTGGCATCCTTGAATGTAGATTGGCTTTAAGTATTACTAATTCAACTTGTTTCACAACAAACAGAAACAAAGGACCATTCAATCATACTTCCCTTGCCATGTATTCAGTTTTACGTTCTGTATTCTTTGCTTCAATGACGTTTTACAAAAGTTCTATAGATAGCCTTCATCCAAAATCACCACATTGAATTATAGGCGACAGCTTAGTTGAATGTTTTCTTGTTTAAACTTGGATGTGGAATAGTTTAAACCTAGAAGTAACTATATATAGAAATTAAATGCTAACTTGTTCACAAAGAAAGCAAATTGATTACCATTAGGGCTTGCCATCGAATCAATAGCACCCTCTGACGCAGACTTCTTAACTGAAAATATTGTAGGACATTGAGGGGCCCGGAAATGAAGACCCAAAAGGAGGCTGTAGTCCATTATTCTCTGTGACTCCAAGAACTCACAGTCACATTGTATTTGTCTGCAACAGAAGGCATCTTTGATAAGTAAGGTCATCTTAGCAAGAACCTCCAACAGAAAGGCATCTTTGATTAGTAAGGCATTTCTAATTTTGTAAAATTTTCATTTCACTCCAAAAGAAATAATGCTCTCAAAAGACCAATGAATCTTGAATTTCAAAATCAGCATAATAAATCTAAAAATATAATAATAATAAGTTCGAAGTACTAACATTTGCATTTACGGCAACAAGTTTTAATAGGAGCAATGCATAGAAACATAGAGAACACTGCTAACTAATGTGGACAAAAACAGAATATGTTTGCAAGATGAAAGAAAAAGATGAAACATATTTTTCAATGGGCAGAAAGTTTTATGAAAAACGCAAATGATAATATGAAAATAGCACATGGTAGAATAATTTAGGCTATAAAGGATAAATATGTTGATTCATCTTTCTCTATAATTACCTTTTCGTTAACACAGTTAATAAATTAGATGTAGCCAATAAAGCACGAAAGGTGACAATCAGTAAGAAAAATTAACTTTGTGATAATGTCCAGTTGACCTCAAAGAAAGGTCAATGTCAGTAGGAACAGATCAATTGAGCTGAAAAAAAAAATGGTCCATTGGAATTTACAAACAGATTCCAGTAGCATTTTTCCAAACCAGGAAAGAATATATTGTAATCTAATATATTCTTGTAGGTTTTGGGCATAACATTCATTTAATCATTTTTTCATTCCATTCTAATTTTTTTCTTTTATTAAATGCCTCTTCATTTTTATGATGGATCACAGAGTGTGATTCGGAACATTGATGGTAAAATTGCAAGCACGCGGCTTTTTCCAGAAGCTTTCATACATTTGCTTCTTTTACATCACAAAGAACAAGTGCTCATACATTTTCTTTTTAAATTCCTGTTTTGCCTATTTCCAAGATATTTCTTGCCTCTTCTAAATATGATAGAAACAAGCTCAGGACAGATTATACAAACATAAAGTACATCAAGTCATTTAGAGCTCTCTTAGAATGATTCCAACTTTCCATCAATAAGAAGCATCAAACCTAAGGTTTCAAGTTTAGACTGTCTTCTGTTTGATGGATGAGGTTATATAAATACTCTACAGAACCAAAATAAGGTCTCTCTACCCAATACTTATGTCAGATTAAAAAATATACTCAAACTAACACTAACAATTTGGATCATTTGACATTCAAATAGTTGCTCATAGATCAAGTGCCCACTTCATTTATCAAAAGAAGTGTAGCCTGTTGCCACTAGGTGTTTGAGAAATGCACTTATAATTGTAGAATAGAGATGTAGTGGCTCAGAGTCATTCAGTACAAGCTTTGCTAAGAATTGAGACTGATGGTGCAATTGAAAAACATTATGTTCACAAAAAACCTTTAAACCTCTACTAGAGGGAGGCAACAATAAATCAAAAAAATGGTTGAGTTTCACACCAAGCACTCCAGTTTGCTGTTTTGAAGTCAATTTATATTCGCAAGAGAACTGCTTCATATTCAAATGCAGAAACCTACAGGAAATGTAATCTCCACATGATCAAAATGGTTCCAACAAAAAAGAGGATGTTTTCTTTGTACCAAATGATGAGAAGTTGGGACGCTAAAATGTGTTGCTGCAGAATGAACAGAGAGCATATCAAAGAAAGAAGTGCTCCACCACCAAACAGATGAAGCCAGATCCAGTCAAAATTAACATCTAAAGAGAGAAACCTCCCATCCCCTCCCATAGATAATTCTTAGAACAAGGAGTTTTTTTAGGGCTAAAAATCCATGTAGTGAGAAGATCTCCTTAAGGATTGGGTGTTCTACAAAATATTCAAGTATTGGCTCCAAGTTGAGTTCACTGCCAAAACTATTCCAGATCAAGCACCAAAATTGTCTAGCTTAAAATATTTAAGTTCCCATCATAATGAAGGAAAGTCACTGGTCTCAAAATCTTATGTTAGTGTCAAACCAATGTTTCTCTGAGCAATCATGACAGGCAGACAGTTTTGGGGATGTCAAAAATATTTCCAGGATTTTGGTAATGGCAGAGATGGCTATTAAATTACTATATAAAAATAGTATTTGAAATGAGAACATGAGGTTTTCAGTCTATGTGAATGAGAGAATTTTCTGCAAACAATAAAACAAAGGACAGTTATTTTTCAGAAGCTTTCTCACGCAATACTTGATGGCTAGTCCTCAGCTCAGTGGTACAACACAGGATGGGCCTAACTATGGATTTTGGATAGTGCTCCCCCCCCCCCCGGCCNGCCCCCCCCCCCCCCGGCCTCCTTGCTCTACAAAAGAACTATTGTTGACCGCTTATTTGCTATTGAGGTTAAGGTCATTTGCACAACCCTATATCCATACAGGCACTTGTCCACCTATTGAGAACACCTTCATATATAAGTGGAGGTGGCCATATATGTTTGAATTTTTAAACAAAAATAAGCTTTAAAAAGTTAACATGCACAAACTAGATTATATTTTTTCAGGGTTTTCAACATCTTAGCAACTTTTTATAATCCATTTTAGATTTTAGGGGTTTTCAGCAAAAATGTCTTAAAACTTACGTTTTTTTTTTGGGTGGGGGGAAGTCCTTGACATCCCTAAAGTTCATGACAAAGGTGACATTCTAAGGACGCCACAGAATTTCTGGAAAATAAGGGTATACAGGGGGGAACATCTTACCCCTGTTCCCTGTCACCAGATGTCTTGAACATCACAGACACAGTGGCACAACCCTTTAAAACGCTGCACCAAACCAACTATGGAGCCATAATTCATTTTACCATTGATAAGACACCAGGATTGATGACTGCTTTATGCTTAGGATCGAATTGAGTTCAGCATTCCTGAACCTGGTGCTAGAATAAATAAATCCAAGGAGCATCATTAAGTATTGGTACAAAATCAAGTTACGTTATGACAGATGAAGTCTTTGCTTCAGATTGGACAGCATTTAAGAATTCAGACCTTGCAATAGAATGAATGTGACAAAGGATTTTCTAGATAATATGAGGGGTTTGCAATTGTGGGGCAAATTCTAAAATTACCTATTTTAAGAATGATAGCAGAAATCCATCCAGAAAGATTAGGTGTAGTAACAGATCTAGGATATTACAAGATAGACCAATTTTGAATTTAACTATCCAGTGAAACCCTCCCAACAAGTTCTTATGTTTTCTTTTCCAGCACTCAGTTCATGGCTTAAAAGTTAAAACCCTCTTTTGAATAGTTGGCCACAGAAAGACAGATAGCCATATCATTTTTCATTGGATGAGAGTTGAATAAATGAAACCACAAGTTCTGTTCCCTAAGGGGTCTGTGTTTCCAGATAAATTTGTGTTACCTTGTGTGATGCATTTCTTTAGTTGCTTGCATTCATTCATGTTAAAAGCTTGTTTCTGTTCTGAGATGTATAATGCAAAAGTAAACAAATACCATTATCTAGGAAGAAAAATACAAAACTCAACAAGAAATGTGTGTTCTAAATGGACAAAAGCCTTGTGTTGAATCCAATGCAGATGGAGCAGGAGATATCACGTCCATCATTACACAGATAACTTGCTAGAAAATCTATAAATTTCACAAATGACATTGTTTTATATGATAATCTCTATAGAAAGAGGGTGTTCATGTCAATATGAATGCAACCAACCATGGAATCTTGGAAAAGATAATGAAATTTTTTTTTTTTTCTTTTTCCTATATTGGCTAAATGAAAATAATTTTTGTATTTATATTTGTAGAAAGTACAGAATAGCAGCTTCACCTTAAGCGTACTGAACTACCCCAAAGTATCGGTACAGATCTCATTACATTAAGTACAGAATTACAATATCATTTCATATTAAAATAAATATCCAAGACATCCTACAAATAAATCTTCAAACCGCACAAACATTAATACTCATAAGCAAGTCAAGCAGAATGACGAGTCATGATTGAGGTGATTTTGTTGCCATGAATAGTATGCAGTTAAGTTGTTAACACATACTTTTTCAAAACCTTTGGCACCTCCAAGCACACGATTTGATGGGGATTTGCAAGAGTGCATCTTTTGTTTTACTTATCCATTTAAACTTGATGACTTTCCATTCAGTTCTTTACAAGGGACTCAACTATAATATTTACAATTAAATTTTCTAAATAATCAAGGTTTGTGTTGTAATGCATTGCTAAAAATGCCTTGTTATTTATTGCACATCTCTTAATATTGTAGACTAACAATTATTGCATCTTACAAGCCCTTAAGAAACTGGTTGTGTGATCAGAAATAGCCTTGGACACATCATCAAAGCTGCTAGCAAAAACCTGTCTCTAGGAACAAACAACAAAGCGGGCCCTTCTTTTAGAATTTCAACAGGTTGTTAAAGAAAAAATAAAGCATCTCCATATTGAGGGGATTCAATGATCATGCTAATGCAATCTGGAGCAGAGGATCACCAAGCTGGAAGCTGGATGGCATTCTCAAAGCAGCTTAACCTCTTTTGGATCAAAAAGAGACTTTACAGTGAAACACTGCTTCAGGGAAGCCAATTAGTCTGCAGATTACTAGTCAACCACAGTACATAATCATAGGAGAGTATGGCAATTGAAAGCTGCCAGTACTTTTGGGAAGGACTTAAAAGCTCTATGCAGAGGAAGTTCAAGGGGACTATCAACATAATGAATCTTCAGCACCCTAGGACGAGTTGGGTCCTTGTGTTCACTTGAGCCTCAAATTTACCAAATTGCTTCATATAATATCAAAATTGAATTGAGATCATTGGTATGTTCTCATAATTTTCAAACAGCAACCAGAGCTCCCAGTTCATTCTGCTTACCAATAGCAAAATAGAGCTATAGTTTTCTCTTAGCAAACTAGAGCTGTGGTTGGGTCCTGATGTTCACTCTAGTAGGTATAGACTACCATCTCACAGAATGCTGACTGCATAAGGAGGTCTGTAGGTGTCACTCAGCTTTGCTGAGAATTTGGAGCGTTTATGTCAACCTGGTGTAGGAGTCAGAGTAAAGAATCAAAGCTTTTCTGGATTGCTGTATTTTACACCAGCTCTAGTTTTCTAAATAGTTAGGTATTCCCTTGGATATCTGAAAAAGGAGCTCTATTCTTCCCTGAAATTTCCACTCATATGGGCGAAATTTCCCTTGTTTGTAATATATTGAACAGCTGCCAACTGCTCTCCTCCAGAAAACAGTAGCACTCTTTTGATATCAAGTCAATATATAAGGGTGAGGGACCCTCGACCCTTGTTTGCCCAGTTTATAAAGAGAATTATTTATCTTTGGCTATTCCATCAATATGTGCTGCTTGTTGCTCCCCATAAAATGCGAAACATAGTCTCCTTAGTCAATCTGACAAAGCCAGTCTAAGTCATTTCATCATCAAAAATGGAAAGGGTACTGCACTCATACTTTTACATTTTCTTCTATATTGTATACAAAGCTCTTGGTCTTGTGTAATTCTTTGTAATCTGGGAAGTCTATTATTAAGTTTGTGAACCAGCAGATGGGATAATAACCACCTAGATTCTGAACCAGCCACACCTGTATAGCTATCCAATGCATTTAGATTATTTGGACACAGCATCACAAATTGTGATGGTGGAGCATATATATTATAGACACAGCTGGGGCACAATCCAAATCTGTACATTATTAATATACGGAGTGTTAGAACTTAGAAATGAAGAAAGATTGGAGGCAAAAGAACCATTACTCCTCTACAAAATGAGTTTCAAGACATGTAAACAAGCTTACAACTCCACATACCAGGTTGACTTATGATTGTTACAGCTTTGAATAAAGCCTTTAAAACTTCTTATATTTTTGTTTGCTGGACATGCTTAAAACTTTTTTGAAACAATAAATCAGACAAATGTCAATGTTCCCCAAGAGACGCCTCAACTATATCCGAAACATTTTCTTGGGGTGCTTATATTTTTGTTTGCTGGACATGCCATAACAAAAAGAAACATAACTCAGACGAACATTATTAATCCTGTATAAACACCTCAAATATATCCAAAACATTTCTTGGGGTGAAGCTGAACGTTGTTAAAAATCAAATTCTTCAAAGGAACTAAAATTAGAGATTTAAACTGTACAGTTTTCTGTCTTGAGATTTTTCCTATAATTCATCACTCCCAGAATCAACAGTTTTAGAGGGAATTTGCTTGTTCTCAAGGCACTGCGTCAATGTTTACTTTTTGCTTTCAAATATGAGAACTGGTGGATATGAAATTGCTCTTCTTTTTAAAGAGCTTTTGAAGATCACTTCAGGCCATTGAAGAATCACTTTCTAGAGTTATAAGTTGCTGAATTATTTAAGTATGGTTTTCTTACATAGAACAGTTTTTGGAGGTTATTTAAGAAAATATCTTCCAGTAATTTAGGCCTCCATTCAAACTTTTTCCCATGATGTGGCCATTCTAGCACACTCTAAAAGTCAAGACTGGGCACTGTATTGTGAAGCAAAGACACCATTTTAAAAGTTTGGCATCATGTGAGAGGTCATGTCATGATCTTGAATGGTGAATCACGTGGAACTATAAATTGATTTTGCTCATTACCTGCACAGAGCCCAAATCTCTCAATGGTAAAGCAAATCTTAACTACTAAACTAAAACAGTTTTGGGCATCTAACATTTGACAGAAGCAATCCTGATCTAAGCATGCATGTTAAAGAAAGATATTCCCAACAACCTCTTTCATGATTTCTCCAAGAAACCAAGATGCTCCAAGATTTTTTATAAGAACTAAGGTACGTGACAGAACTTGTGAATTCTTCTTACATATGATTTATGTAAAAATAAGGTAAAATGCATTAAAATACAGAAAGTATAGCCTATAGAAGTTTGGCAACAAAAGTATTATATGCATTCTCCATTGAATTTTCAGATCCATATGATAAGAAGTTGTTTGCCACAGATGACAAACAATATTCAAACTTTCTCTTCTTACAAAGAAAAAATGTTAAGTGGTGAAAAACATTTCCTGTAAAATGGAAATGAAAAACTTGAAAAACACTTTTTAACTCACCTAGAATTGCATATCATAGTAAAAGAATCTGGAAGAAAATAAATTATGGTAAAGTGTACTCCAGCATGTCCAAGAAACTTACTTGAGTAGAGCCTCGTACCAAAGTGGTTCAAGACGAAACACAAAGTCCAAGTCAAGATCCTTGAGAGTAGTTGTTTCGTCAATTTCAACTTTGTCTGTTGAACGACCCTGAGATGACCCTTTTAAATCATAACGTCTATGAATGTACAGATCCGAACATAACATATTCCCCATCACCACAAAACGGATCTGTCCACTCTTACATGTCAGTTTAACTAAAAGGATAATTGTAGTTAACCAGTTTCAAAGGTACTTGACAAACACAATTGGTGCAAGATATATAACAGAATAAGCTTTCCAATGATTAAAACACACAGATTCTTGATAAATTCCACCATAAAGTGAAAAAAATGTTTTTGAGTATGGGAGCAAAAACTCGATCTTCAACTTTAACAATCATGTTTTTGGTGACTGGCTAATTTTCTAAGCAAATAGTTAATCAGACAAGCAAGAATGTCAAAAGAACATTGATCTCATAACATCAATTGCTAAATGAAAGACCATATGAGACATCCTGCAAAGCATTGAAAAAGGGAAATGAAAATAGGATAGCAGCTAGAAATCAAATAAATAAGGGTTCTGATACCTTTTGACCTCCTGCTTTTATGCTGTGTAGGCCAAAGAATTTTGTGATTAGAGTGCTCTCATATGTACGAACATGATTATAGTAGTCTGGCAACATTTCAAGAAGCACCTGCATCAAGATGGAAGAATCAAGGAAAACAAATATTGCAAGCTTTAGAATTTAACAAATGCATTAAAAATTTTAAAATGCATTATGCTGAATAACAAGAAAGTAAAGCTGGGATAATTATAAAAGATTTGGAGGGTTAGGATATTGAGCACAACAGACAAAGAATGTAGCAAGTTAAAAAATATGATGCATGTTTATCTATGCCAGTGCCGCATACCAACTTTCTTGCTCTCATGACAATGCAAATAAGGAACACAGCCTTAACTAAAAAAAAATAATTGACAAATCTTTCATTCATTAATATACTTGATTATATCAAATAACAAACATTTTTCATATTTATTTCAAGACCCCACTCTCCAATGTTGAAGTTTTGATCAGATTTCGTGTATAATTTATTTCTTTAATATGCTGGTACATATATGCAATGTAGATATAATCGAACTCTACACAGTTCGATATTATAAACAATTGCTGTTATGTCTCACAAGAATATCACTGGATTCTTTATGTCAATATTGATCTACAACTATTGATATTCAATATTGAATCTCTCTTTTCAATATTGATATCAATATCAATATGCCTTTGTTGCTGTTAATATAAACTCAAACTGATAAGTATTGAAGACTGTATTTTCTATTCACCGATTCCACAAGAATATTGCTGAGATGAATATTAATATCGATATTGTCTTTCGATATTTTTCTGCACTATTCATTCGCTGTTATTGCTATGTTTCAACACTCAATGTTTTTCTATAATGTTGTTGCTCAATATAGTTGGATATATTTGCCAACTTATCTCCAATATTATCGCTGATATGATATGAAT
>MU226980.1:1104406-1138305 GCA_018584345.1 Thuja plicata | reverse complement strand
ATATATATATATATATATATATATATATATATATATATATATATCGATGTCTTTTGGCTTGCACTACTGATTACGGTACATTCCAAATGAATCGATATCAACCCAATGTATATATCATATGAGGAGGCATGTCTTCAAAGAGACATGCCTCCAAATGAATTCTATTCACGTGGAGTCATGCCTCTTTGAAGAGGCATGCTCCTCTCCAATAGATCGGCTGTTTATAGACAGCAATTAAGACTTAATTGATTTCCATGCTTAACACATAATTAGTTAATACCAAATCGATTTCCATAATCGATATAAGTTATGATTTAACATATGAGCATAATCGATTCACAATCAGATTCAATACATTAGTTGATTCACATAATCGATTGTTCTTGATTGATCCAAGGCATGATCGATCCATTTGATCATTTGATGAATAACATAAAAGATTGGTGGTTTGCAATGATAAATATAATCATCTTCAGAATTACACGATTTATATAATCACCATATTCGTGTATATATATTTGATTATATATCCATATATATCATTAAATAAATATATATATACATGATTATTCATAATCATGTTACGATTAATATGATCAAGGCAAATACATAGATCAGTATATATGAAAAGGATAGATATTAAATGTTCACTTATCCATTTGAGATTTCATCAGTTAGATTTATCTGACCGAAGCTACAAACATTAACATCCAACACTAATATAGCACATTCTCTGGCCACGTGCCAAACATACTGTGCAGGTAACACAAGAAACAAATAGGACTGTAAATTGAATATTGAATTATTATTAGCTGTAGTTAACTTGTCGAAGAGTTCTAATATTATCGGTCACCATGCTTTCCCATAAATTAATATCTAGATGACCAAACCATATGATATCAATATACTTGATTATATCAAATAACAAACATATATTTTTCATATTTGATTTCAAGACCCCACTCTCCAACACTAATATAACACATTCTCTGGCCACGGACAAAACATACTGTGCAGGAAACACAAGAAACAAATAGGACTGTAAATTGAACATTGAATTATTATTAGATGTAGTAAACTTGTTGAAGAGTTATAATATTATTGGTCACCATGCTTTCCCATAAATTGATATCTAGATGACCAAACCATATGATATCATAACTCTAAAATGTTTGTTTTATAGCATTAATAGGTATGCAAATATCCAGTCATTCATTTTGATTCTGATTAGTGATTACTATATACCATAACAAAGAGCACAATAACAGAAGCAGACGAAAATGGAAAATAAATGAAGATTATATTAATGTCCACTAAAAATCAAAATAAGTCAGAAGAATTGAAAATGTAGCTAGAAAAGATAAGAGAAAAAGCTAAGTTATGGAATCGGAATTGGGTTTGGGTACATATACAAGGGCACAGTATGCCAGTACAGCAAAAATTGCAGGGTTGACTAAATTTTGAGTACATTAAAAAAACATACTAAATATATAATAATATTGAAAAAATATAATATAAATAAATAACATGTTAATAGGTTAGAATTCATTTATTTTATGAAATAATATGTGCAACTAAATAGTAAATATACATACATAGCTATAATTTAATGATAATATTTTTATTAATCTATTTATACAACTAAAATATTAGAATATAATAAAATATAAATCTTATTTTATTGTTAATATGTGCTTGGTAAACTTTTTAATGTGACCCGTGACGCTGGCATGACACACCCTCCAATTCCGTGTGAAACGCTTTGACCTAGAGCTATGAATTAGTGAGGCCACAAATGGGGGACCTCATCCCCATTTAACAAAGATGAGGAGCAAACACATGAGCACATTGGATCAGTGGAGGCAAAAGTCCGCGATCACAATGGCCCAGCGGAGGTTTGAACATGGGTGGGGGACAACAACAACACCACTTAATCAACACAGTAAGTGGTGAACCCCAAATTATAAATGTTATTATTATTATAACTGAATTCAAATTAAGCTTCACAACCAATCACTCCATGCAGCCAATTTGAAATGATACATAATGGAAGATGATTTAACATAGGCCAAAATTTCAGAGACATTCCAATGTTGAAAGCCTAAACTTTCTACATCGAAAGAGATTCTTGGTGTAGGGCCAAAGATTGCTATCTCCATTGTGAAGGGGCAGAAAGGACTGTAGGATATAGCATTGTTGCAGAGACCAAAGGTGAACCAAAGCCCAAAGAAGGTGGTGTATATAATATTATGTACTCGGAGTCAGTTGCATTTGGTTTTTTTCCTATTATCATCAGTTGCTGCTATTGAAGAAATCCATCACCTTTTTTATTGTTGTTGTTTCACCATGGTTCTTTCTTTCTATAAAACGTGAAGCCCATATAGCAAACAATGCTCTCATTTAGAGTTTCATCCGGGCCAAAGACTAAATATCAAACAAAAAAGGTTCAGAATCCTCACAAAAGTCTGGAATTGCATCTGAATTGCATGTCATGCCCAAGAATTGTCCAAGTTTGTTAGGTAACAATTCAAAACATTTCAAAGGAAAAAAATCCAAACCCTATTTGAATCCGCAAATGATTCGATTGAAATTCCAATTTCAAGACAAATAGTACCTGAAATTGGCCTGAAAACCTGCCAATTTGGTAACCTAGGAAGAAAGAGGTGCAAAATTAACATGACATAAAGAGAAGAAAAAGAAAGAATATAATTACATTAACGTCAACAAATTACCAAAATAGGTCTACAGGAATGCAGAAGGAATTTGGTTCTTATTTCTTTATCTTTTAATTTCTGTTTAAATCTTGTTTGGTATTCATTCTCTACATTTTTTGTTACATCAATGGTAATCCTCTTTGAACCTCTCTAGACACCCAAGTATAATGAGCCTTTGGGAGCAGAGAAAGTTAGTAGTGGGTACTCTCCCCATGACCCAGATTACAGCCAAGGGATTAATACAAATGCAGAACGGAGTAGATAAAAAGATCCTTAACACTGAAATGAATATCTAGGAACTAAATATCTTTATTTAAATGATGGCTAGTAAAGACATACTGTTTGGAATCCAAAATTAATATGTATTGTACCTCAACACTTGAATGGCAAGAAATGCCAAGGGTCGCTTGTCCATGGAGAGGTTGGGTGTTTGGTGTTAGTTGAACTCCACACTAATCCTTGGGCTGTTTTATTGAGCTAAATTGCTGAAAACTATCAGGTGCACCGTGCTATGTATTCTAGCAAAAACTATTATTTTACTTATTAGAATTTAGAAGCATTAAGTTTTCAAAATCCATCTTAGCAAATTTGTAAATTTCTTTGGAACAACTGTGTAGTGATTTGTATGTCAATGTTTTGGATCACACTCTGTGATACCGATCCATCATCAGGATGGCATGGGCAATAATTGTTAGTGTTATCAGGAAAGCAGTCCATATTAATGGATTATATATGATAGTTCCATTATCTCCACCATATGTGTTTCCAGGTAATGATTTGCCATTATCAGGAGAACAGTTCATATAAACGATCGATCCATTATCTCCACCATGTGCATTTGCAGATAACGAGAAGTCACATCGTTGATTGGTGAATTAGCCTTGCTCATCATTAGTGTATGCTACATTAAGCCAACAAATGTGGCTTCAATGATAACTCCATTTGCTTCCTTAATTGCCAACTGCAAACAAAATTTCCTTGTGAATCCTCCCTTGTGGGCTGCAGGTCCATTTCAAATTTCTTTTTTAGTTTTCTCAATTTTTTGTTCTGCCATTTTGCTACTTCTAAGAATTTCTATGCCCTCTCTAGTGGTGAGTAAAATTACAAATGCATTCTCTCTTTTGTAATAACTAACAAGTAGAGATGCACATTTGCTCAAATTTGTTCTCTCAACACCACACAATCTTGCCACCTGATACGTTTGAGTTATCTCTCAATTTTTTGTTCTGCCATTTTGCTACTTCTAAGAATTTCTATGCCCTCTCAAGTGGAGAGTAAAATTACAAATGCATTCTCTCTTTTGCAATAAGTAGAGATGCACATTTGCTCAAATTTGTTCTCTCAACACCACACAATCTTGCCACCTGATGCGTTTGAGTTGCATCCATAAATTTATTTGCACAAGAGTTCGAAAAAAAATGATTCCTCTTACAAATTTTGTTAGCTTTCCTACTGAGAAATATTCATAAAATACTTGAGCTAGCAAATTAGAGGTGGCTGCAATTCCACCCCTACAAGCCTGTTTGTTTCTAAGTTCTAATAATTGTTGCTTCAAAATTTAATTTATCTTTCTCAGAGTCTAATACAATAGAGAACATTTATAATTATCTATCATGAACGAGAAAATGTCTTGATAATATTTTAATATTGTAATCAATGGACTTTGCAATTTTCAGATTCAACTGAAATTCACCTATTGCTTTATTTATTGACTCCTTCCTAAGACAATAATGGCTTCTTCTGAACAGTTAATTAACCAAGTATTACTGTATAGATAGTATACTGTACAATCTAGAAAAATAGTTCAATCAGAAACTTCACTAACTTATAGAAGAATGAATAAGATATCATCCTACATGCTTTTATAACTTAGGACAACATTTTATGTTATAATATTTTCAGAGGTCACTAAACTTTTGATATGAAGCTACATCACATATGTCATAAACAAATATTACACCTTATGTGGTCTATCAAACTTTAAAACATTTATAAACACACACAATCATATCATAATTAATCATTCTAATAAAATCCACTGGTAATTGTAAGTCTTAAAAACGTGTGAAATCCTCTTAAGTTCACAGTGATGAATTCACCTACTACTTATTTTTGGCATATTATTGGCTGCTTTTCCATTCACAAGTTCTAATACTGATTTAATTATATCTATCTTCCCCTTCCTTGCCTTTGAAGCGTAAATTTTATGATAAAATAGCAAAGTTGGCTCACAACCTCTTCCACATCACAGCTCAATCTTGGAGATGATTGCATGGCTATTTTTCATCCTTAGAAGAAAGGGAAGCATCGTTTTCAGGCATTTGTGGACAAAATTAAAAAAATTGATTTCAATTGTTTTCCACAGCATAATTCTCCAATAGACATGGATTTTCAGTATGGATACTTAAGTTAAATCAATGTCATGGCAAACATCATATCAGTGAAAAGCTAGATTGTATTCTTCTATCTTGGATAACTTTTCCCTGACAGATGACAGCTTCATGAATTTGCTTGGCTATTTACAACTTATAACCACTGACCCGTTAAGTTGCATTTTGGGCTATATAATCTGCCCTTCAGTTCCTATTTGAATTTGAGAGTATCTGGTTTACAATTTTTTTGTTTGTGGCTTTGAGAGAAAAAATGAGATTGCATTAAAATTTAAGAGATCAAATATTCACTCTTGGACATTTGTCCCTGACAGATGACAGATTCATGCATTTTCTTGGCTCTTCACAGTTTAACTTTATAATCACTGACCCAATTTTTGCATATCAGGCTATCTAATCTGCCTATAATCCCTGTTTAAATTTGAGAATCTGTTTATGGTATTTTTTTGTGGCTTTGAGAGAACTGGAGAATAAAATGAGATTGCATTAAAATTTAAAAGATATCAAATCTCTCCCAGTAGTTCATTCAAGCAATATTTTGTTCTGATCTTAAGCACAATGAGTAGCAACTTGTTGATCAACAAGAAGTTGTTCGTGTACTAGGGTAATTCTGTATGTTTTAAAAAACTAGTTGATATAAAAGGAACAGTAATCAATCAGATGCCTTCCACAAATTCCATCATATGTTAACAAAAACTGACTCTACTTGAATAAAGAATTTGTACAAAACATAATTCCATCAAGTCTGCAAAATAGAGTCCCAATTCCAATATAGTATCCACAAAACAAACTACAGACTCTGGCCAAAATATAAGAAAGATATTAATATCTGTGTATGGGTTACTTTATACCAAAATAGTCAACAATATGCTCTATGAGTCTATTGTTGCATATTCCTTTTTAACGTTCTTTTGCTTTCATTTGCCAACGTGTATTTTGATAATTGTAGAAAATCCTGGCAACACATTGTTGTAAAATGGTGAATTCTCATAATTGTTTGAAGAAAAGACCAAGTTGTTGAAAATCCATCAACCAAATATCTCAATACAACCAGATCAGATAAAACACATATTACAGTCAACTTTAATCCTCGGAAACACATGATTAAGTGGGTACCTTCATTACAGCGCAAAACCAGTTTCTCTGTATATTTGTCAAACAACAAAGACTCCTATAACATTTATTTTCATTTTACACTGGAAAAAAATAAGATGTTTACTCCTTAATGTTGTGACAACAGATGATTACATAATGAAGAGATAGTATATTGCAAGATAATTTAAAAACAACTGTGGCTAATGATTCAATGAAGCATTAACATTTTTTAGCTACATAATCTCTAATGATTACCTTGACCTCAGATTTTTTCATTGTCTTTATCATGAAGCGATCGTCATGAGAGAGATAGAATACACTCCCACTTTTCCCTGGGGATGAAAGCTCCCGCAGCGCATCATTTCCACATATCGAAAGCATATATTCAGCAGCATCAATCTTGAACAACTCTCTCAGATTCCTGAAATTTTGGTGAATGTCTAGTAAGAAATGTATCACAAGTTACACAACTCCTGATGTAATATCATCATAAATCAATTGTAAATGATTCATTACATTTAACAGCAATTATGCTAATTCAATGTGCCTTTAGAATGCCCACAGTTTGAAATCGCATATCAACCACTCTTATCCATTGATCACAAATCATAAAAAGAACCACCCTAGCATTTTACAGTCGACATAAACAAAGATAATTGCAATTAAGAGATGAGTTCTTATAAGAAGATACTAGGACAAAATAAACCGTATTGAAGGGCAATTACAGAGCTGTGTGAGGAGAACAATATGTTCAAAAGATATTTGTAATTGTATTTATAGATACAACAGCATCATAACCTATAACTATAATTGATTCACAATTATGTTCTTCATTACAAGACAATACAGTAAAGAAAAAAATAGAGTATATTATCGTAAAAAATGCATAAAATGTCCAATTAGTCTTCTAGTTATTAGGCGGAATCAGTGGATAAGACATCTAGAACCTAATCATCTAGCCTAAACAAAAGCTACGAAAAAAAAGACAAAATAAATGTAAATAACCTATCAGAATGCAGCTACAGACCATAGTACATACTCAGAAGAAAATTTGAGTTCATAATTTAAGCATACACATATCTTTTGAGGACTATTCAGATGCAGAATATCTATATCTTACTCAAATACTACTTTACCCTATTTCAAAACAGCCTTCCTATTTTTGTCCCTGTGCCCCATGTCTCCTGGTGACTGTGCACGGACAGATGATACCTCTATAGATACTGATCAACTGAAATAATTCTGCATAGCTTTTAAGATACATCAGAGGATGTTGTCTGGACATTCCTTATGTCAAAAGGTAATTTAATGCACACAGGCAAATTTTTACTTTTCAGATGGCTTACAAGGCAGTTGAGGCAAATAAAATTCCTTCCCTTTAACTGTTAAACACTAATGAACTCACTAGTATTCTCACGAGTGGGGTGCCTACCTCAGAAATGTCTTAAAATGGCCCCTTGAATGGGATCTCCAAGTCTTCAAAATTGGGTCCCTTGCCAAGACCCCTGGTTTGAGGTTTTAGTTATGTATTCAAATCCACATGTAGTTGATCTAAATTCCATTCTTGCGAGTGGGGTATCAACACCATACATCGCTTCAATTTGCTCCTTAAATGAGGTCTCCAACCCTTTGAAAGTGAAGTTCCTTGCCATGGCCCCCAGTTTGGGCTTTTGATTAAGAACTCCACTTCACAAGTAGGGAGTCTACCCATACACAAGTGGGGTGTCTATCCCATAAATGTCTTAAAATTGCCCCTTCAATGGGTTCTCCGGTTCTTCAAAATAAGGTTCTTTGCCAAGCCCCCTATGATGTTTAGGGTTTTTGTTAAGTACTTCACTCTCCAAGTAGTTGATTATAGGTTCTATGATTGTGTAGAAAGTTAAAACTACAGGCTGGTTAGAGCCTGCAAATCTGATCTCTTGAGAAATTTTTCAAGGCAGGATCTGTTGTTTAGTTTCCTGGTAATGATGCCACAAGATCGTGTGAATTACCAGCACAGAAATGACTTGAGAGTTGCTTTTTACAGCCAGAGGCGCAATACCATAATAGGAGGTGAATCTGTGGAAAATGTTAGTCATTGAGGTAAGCCTCTTATGCCTAAAAGGCTACATGCTAAGAAATTATGTTAATGGTCATGCTGACCAAAAGCGGTCAATAGATATAGAAAACACATGTGATAATTATATATCAAAGGACACGTCTAGGCATTTATAACATAAGTGTTTAAAATATAAATAAAGCAACAAACAGCCCTGTATCTATTTATCACGCGTGTGATCACAGTTCAAACATAGAAGCATGCCAAAGATCTGCACAGCCATAATGTTAGAGTGCCTGCTAATTGCAGTGTTATCGTTGACAGTCCATGTTCCAGCACCCTATGCACTAGCAAAGCAACAGTTCAAGATATCCATGTCCCATGTAACCCCAACCTGTCCCCCTGTACAAAAAATTGAGCTGTTTTCAGAGTCATTGCGGAATCTATACTATCTTGCACTGCCATCTTGCAGAGCTACACATCAGGGATCAAACTGGCATTCAGAATTGTTAGAAAAGGCAAGTTGTATTTGTAATTGGCTCTGAAAAAAGCACTTCTTAAAAGTAGCAAGACAGTTTGCTGGGTTTGGTCATCTTGCATGTGCAAGAAAAATTACGGTTCTCAGAAACAGCAAGCTCATAAAAATTTCAATCTAACTCATTTCTGTACTGTTCGGTATAATCCTCATTTATCATTAATGGAAGAATGTTTATGGTGTATCACTGCAGAATAGTCGAGCATGCCAAACATACACCATCCCGAGATTAAGACCAACCCATCAATGACAAAATGGCAGTGTCCCTCCTGCGATGGCAAATAACTATAAAAGTGTGTCATTCTGCAATTTGTATAATGGTAACCACATTACAAGAAGAAAAATCACAAGACGCGTCGGATTTTGGACATTCCAGCACACCAGTAAAGCTTCCTAGAAATAACAACCACAAAGGTGCTTCTCAATCTCACACATGTTTTGGTACTAATCGAGGTAATCCCTATTTATGATTAATGGAAGAGCATTTGCTCTATATTTATATCAATATGTGAATGAATGCATCTTCTAACCAATTAGCATTACACTTCAAAAACCTGCAATTGATCCTGAGCAATCACAACCCACCACATTCACCGTCTTCGTTCCCGATTTTTTTCAAAAAATTTCAAAAAGCGGTTTTGATTTTTTCAAATACATTATTTTTTGGCTTCATTTTTACAATTGAAGACAATATAATAGTAAAACATGGTAAATACAGTTGAACATTTTCGGTATAGGCTTAGGGTTAAGGCGTTTAAAATTTTCTTTGAGATTTACTTGAACGGATTTCTTTCAGAAGTTGAGTTTTAAAACACGGTGAGTTTTCTTTTTTAATTTAAATTAGTATTACTCTAATGAGGTTTTAGCTAAAAAACAGGGCTGCCAGTAAAATAGTGGGTCATGCAATATGACAGAACAACATACTCTTTTACGGCTAGCCATATATGCTTTTCATATAAACCCTCTTAGCTGATGTCAAGTCATATAATCAATTTTGTCAGAAATACCCAGGATTCCATCATTAATTCTGTAAATTTGACTAAGCAAACAGGAGTGGCGAGTAAAACATGTTTGCCAGCTCAAATACAGTTTGATTGATAGCAAGAGAAACCATGAAAAAAATTCAAATGCTTACAGGCTAGTCAGAAGACCAAGCTTAGAAATGCACAGAATACAGAAAAAAACTGAACAAGAACAGAAGTATAGTTCCACAATCTTCTTATGACATTTTAATATATATTATTCAGTGAAACCATATCAGGGCCCTTGCCTAAGAACCCAGAGCCAGTTTGATTCGCATGCAACTTGTGTGGATGTCAAGTCCTCTTATAATTCAAACTGCAGCCAAAGCACAGACTTTGTTCTTGACCACAAATTACTTATTTTAGGAAGCACACCCAAACCTTGGTTGTATAGAATATACAATATAACATACATTGATATGCATGAAATATTAGTTAGATATTAAAAATGTTATACTAAATATTCTACTACAGTTATAAGCACCTCATGGAGTGACATCCAGTGTCAATGTTCTGAGCAGGCCTAGTCTACAGCAAGACACAATTAATTTCAAATTTAGACTACTAGAGAAGAGCTTGAGACTACATATGAATTAGGACATCCAAATTAGAAGCAAGAGGACTTTTAATGGCATCATCATAACTCATCTATGAGAACACTGATCGGTAAATTTTCTAGACTTCTTGCTATATGAATTGGACTACTTTCCCTCCAGGTAGAATTGGGCAATTGCAAATGCATTTATTTCACCCCTACATTAAACTGAAATGTACTTTTTAGTAGTTTCATTGAACAATTATATTTTGTGCTCTTAGAGCTCTACAACCTCTAAGTTAACACAATAATCAAAACTACAAGCAATCCAAATATAATTTAGGAGATGCTATGGCATGCCTATATTTTTTTGCTCATTGCAATAAAATTCATGCAAACTCAACCAGCACTCTATTAACAAATCCAATATTCTAGTTTGCTTCTAACCTTATCAAAAATAACTAATAAATTTACTGTAAACATGTGCTCATGATGATAACAAATTGCAAACAACTTTTCAAATTTGTCAGTTCATTGTGACTAACAGTTAAAACTTAGGAAATAATTACCCAGATCTGAATCTATGATACTTCACTTTATGTGGAAAACATTTTCATGATAACCACTAACATATCACCTATTTTAAGTCTAAGAAGGCAGCAAGATAGATCCAGTCCTGCATTGTTTTCAATTGACAACAAATATTTAGTAAAATAAAAAGCAATTCAACTCTCTTGGACCATGGCTGGACTAGCAGCAGGGAGAACATAAACATGTTTGTCTGTGATTTGCCCTACATAGACAAGCACATGCTTTAATTCAAGAAGAAGAACCAAAATTATATTATAGGATGTCATCTAAGAAATCATATAAGCTCAAAGAACATTGGACAGAGCATGCATACAAACAACTACTAGATTGCTTGCCCAAATGCATCGTCTGCATCACAATATTATAAATGCAATATCTCATACTTGCTATTGTGATTAAGTCAAACACAACAGACTGTATCTCAGTTTCATTTGTCTTAAGTTTCTACCAGCATTCATGATTCAAACGCTCTGGTATCCATGTTGTATCCTTCAGTTGAACCCTATATTACTCTCATTCTAAAGTGCAAGTTCCTCAATGCAGGAAAAAAAAAATTAAGGCATGTATCATAGAGGTCCACTTTCAAATCTCCAGTAAGATATAGTGATATATTTGCAAAGATATCAATAAACACCAATGTGACAGAAAAAAGCGTTTAGCACATTTGAGATTTCTAAATAGTCAGAAAAGAAGTTAAGCATATTGTATCTGTGTGCTTCTAGCTTTCCCTTAGACATAGACTCTGCAATTTAATTCACAGTAAAATTGCAGCTTTTGCGACTGGATATCTTCAAGAAAAACACTTTACTCTTCTCTTCTCCCATTAAAAGAGAAAATTAATAGCACCAACCCTACTTAGGCTCTGCAACAATCAAACAGATAAATATATGCATCTAGAATTGCGAAATTGGGACTCAATAAATAGTCTACAATAACATCTTGAAACAGGGTTTACAAGCATATATTATATACAACATATACTGGTATGATCCCAGCCAGACACAAATGAATATATGCTTTCATTGAAGATGGCATCTTTGTAGAAATGGCATGCATTTATCAGTATGTACACCATGCAAAATCAGGCCTACAGAATCAGAAGCCCAGACAGTTATGTATGGAGAAGAACTGACCTAAAAACCATAGGGCAGTAATCTTTCCATCTAAACTCAACGGACTGGTGAGGAGGGGTAAATTTAGATCCCTCTGGAGGGAACCGCATCCATATTCGAGCTTTGGGACCAAAATCACCATGGGAAATTTCACGGGTTGGTTCCGGTGTTATCCTCCCTACAGTATACCTGCACATGCACACAATGTCAAAAGAAAATATGCATAGATGCTTTTTAAGAGGATGTTAGACTTGCCCATTTTGTCAGCAATTACTTAAGCAAGAAGAAGCGTTTTTTCAATAAACTTCCATCCTTAAATTTCACCAGATCAACAATTTAATACCAAGATGCCATTAAATTAAATTTGAAGTTTATTCCAGGTAGCACAAGAATGTGGTTAAATTTTGCCCCAAGGGCATCAAAAGGGCTATCCACCAGAAACACTAACTGTGACGTACTCCCAAGTTCCTTAAAATATGGGGTTGCTCTCTTGTCCTTCTTCTTGCAAACTTATTTGATGATGTTGTTTGCTCATGTTTTCTCTTCTGGTTACAGCATATTCTTAATCCTACTCATAAGTCTGATAGCAACTCTGATCCACCCAGTTATGTGACTATATTATGATTAGGCGAATTTTAGTCATGTTTTAAAATTTATGCTACTGACCTTCACATGAGACTTTTGGAATAATATGAAAGCAAAATATTAGGAACTAAGTGTCAAGTGAGTTTCTGGGGGTATTTTCAGACTATTCATTAAATTCTCACTCTACAATTTATCATCGATGAAGCTAATCAACAGTCTGTTTAAGTTTTCCATTGCTCCATGGACTTTCAAAAGGCCTTGGACACCATATCTAGATACTTGTTTTAAAAGTTTCAAAATGAGATCTTAAGTTCACTTAATGCATTGCCAGGATAAACAGGATGAGGGCACCCAAACTTTTCATTCCTTCAGAATAATTGAAATAATAGAGTCCATGAATGATCTATAATGTTTTGTTAGGCCACAGCAGTTCCAGTAACTAGACCCTAAGACCACCTAATTTACTCGGACATAAAAATCTGCATTGCTTATATTAAAGCACATATTGATTGACAAATTGAAATAATAGAGTCCATGAATGATCTATAGTGTTTTGTTAGGCCACAGCAGTTCCAGGAACTAGACCTAAAGACCACGTAATTTACTCAGACATAAAAATCTGCATTGCTTTTGTTAAAGTACATATTGATTGACAATGCTTAGATACAAAAGCACGAGAATTATGGCACAATTAAGCTAACTATATATTGCACCACATTTGAATAATTTAAGCATGAGATATTATCACAATTGCCAAGATCCTAAAGAAAGCCAAAAGCTTCAATTATGAAATAATAATCTCAACATTTTTCTGCTGAGAATGCACAAAACTAAGCTAGAAAAGAAATCCACCTGATTCCCAATTGTAAGTTTAGCATCAGCTCATAATTTCTGTGCCCCTTGGAAATAGCCTCCCCAGGTCTCTTTACCTCCTTCACATGCCGCTTTGATCCTCTTCTCCTTGAAGCTCTTGACGCAGCATGTTCTTTATTGAGCTCATCAAGACAAACCTCACTGAATTCTCTCTCTATTGCAGAAAGCACATTTTTATCCCGCAGTGATTTACTGCTTCTTTCCCGCACTGAATCAAATGTGTCAGAGCAATTGATCGTTGAGTCACTGTCTGAATCCCAGGTGCATATACTATCAAAGGGTTTATCAGCAATGGAACTGTTGGATCCATCAACAGATAAATTTCGATGTTTCTGCAATCTGCGCTGGAGCTGGATATTACTTTTTGAAATTTTATCTGACGGATTCTGAGCAACTGTTTCACAAGCCAGTATGTATGAACCTTTCTCCTTCTGAGAATCCATATCATCATAGCAGCTATCAATATCTTCTCTACTATCCCAACTTGTAGCTGCCCATAAAGTAGACTTGGGATAGAACTTCCCCTTGCAATCCTTCCTATCCTTGTTCCAAATTCCAACATAAAAGCTACCATCCGCCCATGTATATACACCTTCCCCATGTTCAAGCCCATCAAGCCACTCACCCTCATACTTATTTCCACTAACCCATGTCAAGGTCCCATGCCCACACATGAGACCCCCCTTCCATTCCCCTTCATATACATTCCCTTTTCCCCAAACATACCTTCCTTGCCCATCTGGAACACCATGTTTCCAGTACCCATCATAGACATCCCCGTTCGCATAAAGTTTCTGGCCATGCCCATGCTTCTCATTCATCACCCACTGACCCTTGTAAGTGGAACCATCCACGCCAGTGTATGTTCCAATCCCATCCATGAAACCAGCCTTGTAATCTCCTTCATATGTTGCTCCTGAAGGCCAAGAAACCTTGCCTTTACCTGTGTTCTTCCCCTTATGCCACTCACCTTCATACATGCACCCATCTGCCCACAAGTATTTACCAACCCCATCTGGTAAATTTTCCAGACAGGATCCCCAGTAGAAATCCCCATTGCGGTAAGCCCTCTCCCCTTCCCCCGCAATCACATTAAATTCTTGTTCTTCTTCATCCTCACTATCAGCAGCATGTACCACCGGACCAGACATACAGAACGCCCCACCACCTGACGTTTTCGCTATTGTCTGCAATAGCTTAAATGCCGTTGTTCCATACATTTTTTTCAAGCCGGCACACCCATTGTATCACATAAGGTCGACGGGTTCTAGTCCCCTCAGGCCTTAAACATTATAAACTGCAATATACTCTTCGCCCAAAATCATTCCAAGACCTATTCCAATATAGTCGTAATACTACTACGATATGCCCGATTGTACAATCTTCAAGCTCGATCCCTGCAAACCACTCTCGTCCAGCCTGCAGGCAGGCCGAGACACAAAATAAGCTCCGTGTGAACACCCACAACATTAAAAATAAAAATAAAATGGACCCATTCTAAAAAAATAACGCCCCCCGTGACTTTAGGAACTGCTTTGATTGAGAACCATTCAAACGACAGCAGCCTCAGGAATCATCAAACAGAACATTATCAGCGAAGAATACCTTTGATCATTGCAGGAATCATCATCATATTCTCAAAATCTGCATTCTCATCTGCAAAGCCGAAAATGGCAGAACAGGGGAGGAAAAAAAACCGCCACCTAATCTTTACCATCCCATTCATTGATTCCCATCATTATAAATTCATGGCCTTCCTAATTATGTTAACATGAAAATTGTTTACATTTGGCAGGCAATGGAACATACCATAATCAAGAAAAAACAGCTCAGCTCCTTTCATCACATCTTCAGTCTCTCGGTCCTGCTTAAAAAAAAACGCATTAAAAGCAGGAAAAGCAGAGCAGATGAACAGAGGAAAGAGCCTTGGCTTCTGTGTTAATCCTCTGTCTTAGTCTCAGTATTATTGTTATTTCCTTTTGCAGCATCAATCCTCATGAGGAAAATTTTGTCGTCCTTGTTGGTTAACGGAGGAATCCAAGCCCACCCATTTTAGAGAAAATGAAGCATTGGATAAAACATCCAACACTAAAATAGGAAGAAGAAATGTTGTTATTTGCTTAAAACACCCTGAATTTTGGTTTTTAGTTTCTTCCCTGTGTTTCTATTTGTTTTGTAGGGATTCTCTACATATCTAAATATTGTCATGCGATCTTTTCCATGTAATTTTTCATGGGAGCTCCGAACTTAATTTGGTTTGGTCTAAGGTGGACCCTACACACACCACCTTTGCATATGTTCTCTAAATATTATATGTTCTCTAAATAATTGACCTCAACACAACCTCCAATTATTACCTCGGAAACAATGTTATTTTGGTCTCTCCTGTTTTTTTGGCAACGGGAATTAGTCTACTCTTTGGGGACTTTTTTATTAGAGGAGGTTGAAATTGATTAATTTTTAAATTGTAAAATTCAAATTAGTATTATTTATATTTTTAATAGATTTAGATGGTATATGTAAGATTATCATAATTTTTTTTTGAATTTCTTTGTAAGAAAGAAAGAAACTTACATATAATCTAAAGTTAAAAATGAATTAATTATAATGACATTTATGTGGGAGGCATTAAAAGTCACAACATTATCATATTCTCCAATTTCTTTCTATTTCTTCATCTATTAAGAATCTTGATCAAAAAGTTTACAATCATATAATAGCTATAATAAGTTTTTCAACTTTGGAATATCTTTTAAAAGAAGATAAAAACCCACATAAAATAAAGAACCAAGAATCTCGTCCTTGTAGAGGAGGTTGAAAATGATAATTCTCAAATCAAAAATTCAATTTAGCATGTATTTATATTTTTAATAGACTTGGATGATATAAGATTATGATTAAAAATAAATAAATTTAATAAATTTTTCTTATAAAAGAAATAGAAATTTTAATGTATGAATGAATAGAAGAATTATAATGACAATCACGAAAATAAGTCTCTTAAAGGAGGGAAACCTCAATATTAGCACATTTTCAAATTTAACCCTTCTATTTGTAAATCTTAATAAAAAAAAAATAACTTTCTTGAATGAATCTCTTTTATAAAGAAGATAAAAACCCACATAAAATAAACCTAACCACATAAGATCAAGAACAAGAGAAACCTTGTATATGGTAAAGTCATATATTTCATTGCAAATTTGTTATATATATTCACATCACATGAGATGGCAGAGAGAATGAGTGCAGACATAGGAAAGAACTTTTGCTTTGTTTTTCATTTTAAAGTCCTTTTCACTTTTCTTTCACTAATACATAACTTGGAGTTTACAATAGTAGTTAGTTTGTTGAGGAATACTTATGGTGTTTTACTCCTAGCACACATAAAGAAAAGAAAATGATGGAACAAGTAAATAATAATTCTTTAGGAAGGAAAGTTGATATAGGTAATTTGAGCTTCTTCCTTACTTTAAAAAGAAAAATGAAATAAATATGTTTTAAAGAGATATGCTTTGAATTGGTAAGACATGAAAATTAAGATATATTAAATTGGGTTTGAAGAGAGACGTGTAACGTTTATATAGTGGTATGCATGTGCATTACACATGGCAGTTGATGATTGACTCATTATTTATTTGAAGAGTGATAGATTTTGTAGCATCCAACACTTGGAACAAATACACCTTGGCCCCCCTTGTCTAATGTGTTTGTTTTTTTGCTAGATATTGAAGAAGCTGTCGAATAAGCTAGATTTGAGTTAAACAACACTTTATTATAGAATATTTAAACATAGACAATGTCCTAAGCAAAAGAAATATATAAATGTGTAATTAATATTTGTTTATTAGCTCCCGTATCAATGGAAATGAACTATGTTTTTGGCTTGACACGTACACTTGATTTATGATTAGATTAATTGAATTTACTTAATTTAATATTGAGATAATATGTTGTGCATCTAAACAAACAACATTATTATTATTATATTTCTAGGAAATGCTTATTTAATAGGTGTATGCATGGGAAATGTGTAATGGTGATATTGGTGAGGATTAAATTATGTTTTTATATAAATATCTGGGTTAATCAAATAAATAATTAGTTATAATTTATGAATTGTGATTGATATTAAAAGTAAAGATAGTGACTTTTATAATTTATAATATTAGATTTTCTCGTTCTAACTGTTTATGTCTTGATGGTGCTATGGAGTGTGATTTAAAATATTGATGAAAATTGATGACATGGTCAAATTTTCAAAAGATTTCAAAAGTAAATGTAGAATTTAAATAAATAAAATAAGGTAATTAGTTGGATATTACAAGGACAAGGGAAAGTAATGGCAAATATGTTGGAAATCAATTTGTCATTATACTAAAATTTTGAGCTTTGATTAAATGAGTGCCTTAGAATTTATAAATTGTGTGTGTTCTTTTTTATTTAAATATGTACTTGTGGGATTGATTTGTGACCTATGAAAATATATGGCATGTAGAAAAGAATGTGGACTTGCAAAAATAATCTCATAGGAAGTGAACAATTGTCATAAATCCACTCAACTTGTACTTGCATTTGAAGTGGGGTATTGTCTACTAACACCATTTGAAAACTCACTAAGCAAGAAACTTGTTCTCCTTAATCAAGCCCATACGCAAACTAATTTAACAATAATGAACCTAAATTGAAGATACCAAATAAACATGCAATATGCCTAGGATGATGATGCAATTTGGATGCTTTATAATATTTAATGATGCTCTTGTGTAAATACTCTTCTTGTAAGATAGGACACATATTTCTTTAACACCATGCACTATTTGCCTATGAAATCTACCCAAGACCAAAATATCAAGAAGTAATTCAAGTTATGGGTTCTCAAGATAACAAAAAATATGAACAAGCAACTCAATAGCTATTAGTTTCATCAAGTGTATGAAATTGATCAAGTATGAGCTATGGTTTATTAAATTGCATATATGATTGTCAACTATGTGTCTAATGGTTACCTCTAATATTCAAATTCAAGAAAATAAGTTACATTTATAGGATATGCAATTAAATGAGGAAAGGTGTGAAAAAAGTCAATACTCATTTAGGGGAGTGTATCATCAGCCCCCAATAGTAAATGATGCAATAAAACATTAAATAGAAGTAACTTGAGTAATTTTAAATTATGAAAGGTTAAATGCATGGGAAATGACTATGCCAACACCCCATTGAGTGTAGAGTAAAAGGTAAAGATAGCTCTCAGCGAAATGTAGTCGTGTTTAAGAACCTATGTATAAAATATTCTTCATATAGAAAGAGAGAGAAAGACCAAAAAGAAAAGAGAAGAAACAATAGCCCCTCAAGGAATAGCTTATTTAACCCCTTACAAAACTCAAAAATCAAGATGGTGCTATATTAGATTTTTATTGTAATATCAGGTGGAAAATTGATAATATTAGATTTTTATAATTTATAATATTAGATTTTCTCTTTCTAATTGTTTATGTCTTGATGGTGCTATGGAGTATGATTCAAAATATTGATAAAAATTGTTGACATGGTCAAATTTTCAAAAGATTTCAAAATTAAATATAGAATTTAAATAAATAAAATAAGGTAATTAGTTGGATATTACAAGGACAAGGGAAAGTAATGGCAAATATGTTGGAAATCAATTTGTCATTATACTAAAATTTAGAGCTTTGATTAAACGAGTGCCTTAGAATTTATAAATTGTGTGTTCTTTTTTATTTAAATATGTACTTATGGGATTGATTTGCTCACCTACAAAAATATATGGCATGTAGAAAAGGGTTTGGACTTGCAAAAATAATCTCATAGGGAGTGAAAAATCTCATAGATCCACTCAACTTGTACTTGCATTTGAACTGGGGTATTGTCTACTAACACCATTTGAAAATTTACTAAGCAAGAAACTTGTTCTCCTTAATCAAGCCCCTAGGCAAACTAATTTAACAATAATGAACCTAAATTGAAGATGCCAAATAAACATGCAATATGCCTAGGATGATGATGCAATTTGGATGCTTTATAATATCTTATGATGCTCTTGTGTAAATACTCTTCTTGTAAGATAGGACACATATTTCTTTAACACCATGCAGTATTTGCTTATGCAATCTTCCCAAGACCAAAATATCAAGAACTAATCCAAATTATGGATTCTCAAGATAACAAAAATATGAACAAGCAACTCAATAGCTATTAGTTTCATCAAGTGTATGAAATTGATCAAGTACGAGCTATGATTTATTAAATTGTATCTATGCTTGTCAACTATGCATCTTATGGCCACATCTAATATTCAAATTCAATAAAATAAGTTACATTTATAGGATATGCAATGAAATGAGGAAAGGTGTGAAAAAAGTCACTACCCATTTAGAGGAGTGTATCATTAACCCCCAATAGTAAATGATACAATAAAACATTAAATAGAAGTAACTTGAGTAATTTTAAACCATGGAAGGTTAAATGCATGGGAAATGACTATGCTAACACCCCATTAAGTGTAGAGTAAAAGGTAGATATAGCTCTCAGCAAGATGTAGTCATGTTTAAGAACCTATGTATAAAATATTCTTCCTATAGAAAGAGAGAGAAAGACCAAAAAGAAGAGAGAAGAAACAATATCCCCTCAAGGAATAGCTTATTTAACCCCTTACAAAACTCAAAAATGAAGGCCCCTAAAAGAAGAGAGAATCTCAAGACAAATAGTCTAATAATGATGCAGGAGCATCTTGGGATCTTAGCAATCTTGCATCAAAATAAAAATATTTGTTTTCATGTTGATTAGTCTAGTGTTTCAGTTAGCGGCCAATATGTGGTTGTTCTTTTGTGTTGTGGTCGCTACGGTGTGTTTGTGGCTTCGTGTTGGACATTATCCTATGATTGCACATCATTTGGATGCATCACGCGTCAGATTTTGTAGATTCTTTGCATGACTTTCCTGATCTTCATTTTCCCGGTCAGTCGTTGTGATTTCTAATCATTTTCTGATCTTCCGATGGGAATCTTTGTGTGTGATCATGTCAGTTCATTGTTACGTTTGAGGCCAACTTTATTGTATGATCGTATCTCCTATTTCTCTTATTGGAGGTTGTTCCAGATGATTTGGGTCCTAACTTATTTGTCATAACACATTTTTTCAATTATTGGGAAATGTGATCTTTTCTGGGTCGACCTGGTGTTGTGATTGCTTCATAAGCTTATGGACTTGTTCCTAAGGGGCAGGTGATTTTCGTAAGATTATTTGGTGTTAGTTGGCTAGGGTTTTTAAGAGGTTTTCTGATCATATTCAAACATGTATGCGTGGCATGTGAGACTGCATGTTACAGATATACATTGTAAATGAATTTCTGAGAATAATAGAAGGTTGATCTTTCATTCTATCCACCTTGGTTTGTCATTCTTGTTGTTTTCCGCTATGTTTTATTAGATGCAAGGATTGGAATATTCTTTTGAGGTTTCTCCATCCTTGACTACATCAAGTGGTATCAGAGCAAGGTTTTATTACCTAGGGTTTTCTTGTGGGGTGGAGGTTGAAAGGATCTGACCTACGGCTACTAAGGATTGTGGAGATGGCCAGGAGAAATGCTAGAGGTGGAGTTAGGAATGCACATCCAGATTGAAGTGGTGGCTTCTTAGAGAAGAGGACAACATATAGAAGGTGTGAGTGATGAATAAGGAGATGAACAAAATTAGGAACCAACAATTGAAGGAGATAATAATGGAGCGCAACCGGAGTTGAATCATGAGGAGGAGAGGTTCATTAGGGCCTTGCTATGTTAATAGGAGACCTCCTTTTAATCCACCTAATTATCATGGAAACTTATATGCTGGTGAATTGATAGAATGGATCACAAAGATGGACAAGTATTTTGAACTTGAAGAAACTAATGAAGAGAAGAAGGTAACGTATGCCTGGACTAAGTTGAAAGGATGTGCATCCCTATGGTGGGAGTATTTGCAGACCGATTGGCAAAGAAGAGGTAAAGACAAGATCAAATCTTGGGATAGGATGGTGAATAAGTTGAAGGCTAAGTTCTTGATTGAGGACTACCAAGTAAGTTTGTTTAGAAAGTTGCAGAACTTGAAGCAAAGAGACCTAAGTGTTAAAAGTTATACTAAAGAGTTCTACAAGTTGAACATCAGATCGGGTCATATAGATGATAAAGTTGAACAAGTTGCTCGGTATCTTAATGGTTTGAGGATGTCCATACAAGATGAAACCAGTTTGTTGCAGATTAGGAGTGTGGAAGAGGCTTACAAGTGGGCCTTGAAGGCTGAAGAGAAGCTGAACAAAAAGCATGAGCAAAGACAAAGAGGCAGAGGAAGAAGATTCCAAAGAGGTAGAGGTAGATATTTTGCATATCAGGGAAAACATGGGTCATAAGTAAAGGATAATGATCAGTATAGGAGAAACGACAGGAATTCCTACCGGAATGAAGGACAAGGTAGTGGTGAAAGGAGGAATTTTAGTGGCACTTGTTTCAAATATGGTGAAGAAGGATGTAGAGCCTTTGAATGTAAGCAAGGTAACTCTGAGAAGAAGGTAGAGAGCAGTAGGGGAACAACATTTTCTGATCCAAAGAACCCATCGGTTCAGTGAACAACAATAAAGCATAGGAAGGTGCAACCTTGATGACTAGGAGAATCATATATCACAAAGAACAAGATGAGTCTATACAAAGGAAGAATTTGTTTAGAACCAGATGTAAGGTGAAAAACAAGGTGTGTAATGTTGTCATAGATAGTGGTAGTTCTAATAATCTTGCTTTAGAGGAGTTGGTTGACAAACTGAAGTTGCAGAGGAGCGAGCATCCTAAACCCTATTAGATTGCATAGATACAAGATGAACATAAGCTACTGGTAATTGAACAATGCCTAGTTAAATTCAAGATTGGGAATTATTATGATGAGGTTTTGTGTGATATTATATCGATGGATATGTGTCATATCTTGTTGGGTAGACCATGACAGTATGATCATAGGCAAGCTATGCATGATGGTAGAAATAATGTTTACACTATTGTTGCTAATGGGGTGAAACAAAATTTGTTACCTTTAGAGGAACCCCTTAAGAGTGAAGTGTGTACTAGTGCAATAATTTGTCTAGTGGATGGCAAGAAATTTTTGGATGGCATGAATCATAATAATTTGTGTTTTTCTTTAGTACCTAAGGAGTCTAAGAAGAATGTTTTGGTAGAAGAATATCCTATGGAAATCACAAGATTTTTGAATGAGTATGCTGACATCATATCAAATAATGTACCTAATGGATTACCATCGGTGAGAAGTATTATTCATTGCATGGATTTGATACCAGGGGCTAGTCTGCCTAATAAAGAAGCATATAGGATGACACTGACAGAGAATGAAGAACTCAGTAGGAAAGTGCAAGATTTACTATAGAGAGGGTTGATCAAAGAAAGTTTGAGTTCATGTGTCCTGCCTGCAGTGTTATCACCTAAGAAAGATGGAAAATGGAGGATGTATATTGATTCAAGAGCTATCAATCATATTACAATTAAGTATTAGTTTCCTTTTCCAAGAGTGGATGATTTGATGGATTATTTGAGTGGAGATAAGTATTTCACCAAGATAGACTTGAAGAGTGGATATCATCATATTAGAATTAGAGAAGGAGATGAGTGGAAGACTGCATTTAAGACAAATGAAGGATTGTGTGAGTAGTTGGTAATACCTTTTGGATTTTCTAATGCACCTAGTACTTTCATGAGGCTAATGATGAAGTCCTAAAGAGATTCTTGGGTAAGTTTGTCATTGTGTATTTAGATGATATCTTGATTTTCAGTAAGATAAAAGAAGAACATTTGATTCGTGTTAAACAAGTATTGCAGAGGTTAAGGGAAGAGAAGTTGCTAATAAATATCAATAAGTGTACTTTCATGAAAGGGGAGTTAGTATACTTTGGATTTGTAATATTTGTTGAAGGATTGAAGATGGATCCTGAGAAAGTGAAAGCCCTTGTTGAGTGGCCTACACTGGGGAACATTGGAGAGGTAAGATCATTTCATGGGTTGGCAAGTTTCTATCAGAAGTTCATTAGGAACTTTAGTTTAATCTATGAAGCGATGACTGAAAAAATGAGAGGAGATAGAAGGGAGTTCAAGTGGACACATGGAGCACAAAGGATTTTTGCATTGTTGAAGCAGAAGGTGACAGAACAACCAGTATTAGTTTTACCTGATTTTAATAAGGTATTTCAAGTAGACCGTGATGCTAGTGGAAATGCAATTGGAGTTGTCTTGACTCGAGAAGGAAGGCTTGTTGCTTATTTCAGTGAGAATTTGAATGACGCTAAGAGGAGGTATTCAATGTATGATCATGAATTATATGCTATAATACAAGCTTTGAAGAAATGGAGACATTATTTGTTACCTAGGGATTTTGTATTGTATACTGATCATCAAGCATTGAAGTATCTAAGTAGCCAATGTATGTTGAATCAGAGACATATGAGATGGATTGAGTTTATGCATAGTTATATATTTGTGTTGAAACATCTGAGTGGTATGTCAAATAAAGTTGTTGATACTTTGAGTAGGAGAGAAGGACTTTGTTGACTGAGATGAAAATTGCAGTATTGGACTTTGAAGAATTGAAGGTCTTGTATGAGAAAGATCCGGACTTCAGTGAACCTTGGGAGGCTTGTAAAGAACCTATTGTTGTTGAAAGACGTAAGTGGTTATAATTTCATTCATGATGGAATGTTATTTAGGGGTAGTCAATTATGTATACCTAGGAGTTCCATAAGAAATATTCTGATTAAGGAGAAACATAGTGGGGGTTTAGCAAGACATTTTGGCATTGATAAGACAATAGCTTTGGTAAGTGAGAATTACTTTTGGCCACAAGTTGAGAAGGATGTGAGGATTTTTTTACAGAGTTGTAAGTTATGTCAAATTGCAAAAGGTAGTAGTCAGAATGTGGGGTTGTATACACCTTTGACAGTACCGGTCAGACCTTGGGAAGAGATTATTATGGATTTTGTACTTGGTTTTCCTATAACATAGAGGGGATATGATTCTATCTTTGTGGTTGTAGATAGATTTTCTAACATGAAACATTTTATTCCTTGTAATATTACATGGATTACCTAAGAGTATTGTTTCAGACAAGGATAGTCAGTTTGTTGGTTATTTTTGGAGGACACTTTGGAAGAAGATGAAAGCTGATTTGAAGTTTAGTTCTACTTTTCATCCACAAACTGATGGAAAGACAAAGGTTGTGAACAAGAGATTAGGGAACTTGTTGAGGCGTTTAGTTGGAGATTAATCCTGGAAATTGGGATTTAGTTTTACCACAAGAAGAGTTTTCTTATAACAATTTAGTAAATAAGAGTACAGGGAAGACACCATTTGAAGTGGTTACTGGGTTTAATCCTGAGGGAGTAGCAAAATTAAGGGATATCAGTCATGATGTTAAGAAGAGTGTTAAAGGAGAGGAATTTGCTAAGGTTATGAGATCATTGCATGAAGGAGTGAGACATCATTTCGAGAAAATGAATCAAGTTTATAAGAGGAGAGTATACATGAAGAGAAGACATTAGGAATTTCAATTTGGAGATGAAGTTATGGTATACTTACAAAAGGGTAGATTCCTATCGGTACTTATAACAAGTTGAGGATGAATAAGTTTGGTCCTTGTAAGATCTTGAAGAGATTTGATTCAAGGAATGCATATGAAGTGGAATTACTAGAGGACATGGATATATCACCAATTTTCAATGTTGCTAATTTGCATGAGTATCATGAATTAGATTACAGTAGCAGTGAAGTATCAAATGTTGGGCAACAATATCTTAAGAAGCAGATGGATCAGATAGAGCAAATTTTGGATAGTAGACTTGGTTGAAGTACAAGAGGTAAGCAGTATATGAAATATCTTATCAAATGGAAGGCAAACTAGTGGAGGATTCTTCATGGATTTCTCAAGCTGAGGTTAACCACTTTGGTTTTCCTTTGGCCCCAGAAAAGTGATAGGCTCATTTTTTATTAACCCCGTGTGTCTAATGCAAGAGCATCTTGGGATCTTATCAATCTTGCATCAAAACAAAAATATTTGTTTTCTTGTTGATCAATCTAGTGTTTCTGCTAGCGGTCAATCTGTGGTTGTTCTTTTGTGTTGTGGTCGCTACATTGTGTTTGTGGCTTTGTGTTGGACCTTATCCTATAATCTCACATCATTTGGATGCATCGCACATGAGATTTTGTAGATTCTTTGCATGACTGTCCTGTTCTTCATTTTCCCGGCCAATCATTGTGATTTTCAATCATTTTCTGATCTTTCAATGGGAATCTCTGTGTGTGATCGTGTCAGCTCATTGTTACATTTGAGGTCAACTTTATTGTATGATCAAATATCTTATTTCTCTTATTAGATGTTGTTCCATATGATTTGGGTCCCGACCTTTTTGTTGTAACATGTTTTCTCAATTATTGGGAAATGTGATCTTTTATGGACTGACCTGGAGTTGTAATTGCTTTATAAGCTTATGGACTTATTCCTCAGGGGCAGGTGATTTTCATAAGATTATTTGGCATTAGTTGACTAGGGTTTGTAAGATTTTTTCCAATCATAATCAAGCATGTATGCTTGGTATGTGAGACTGCATGTTGTACATCTGTTGTAAATGAATTTATGAGAATAATAGAAGGTTGATCTTTCATTCTATCCATATTGGCTTGTTGTTCTTGTTGTTTTCCATTGTGTTGTTTTGGCTGCAAGGATTGTACTAATATTTTGAGGTTTCTCCATCCTTGACTACATCAAATAATGGGTGTTGGAGCAAATTTTATTGAATTGAATAATACATCTCTTTTTAATATAAAGGACACATGTATTGTGTATCTATTTTGTTCTCACTCTAGATGTGGAATGAAGGGAGGAAGTAAGATGAATGTTTAGCTAAAAAATCTTTAAATTTATCTAATGTCTATATTGAATTATGCTTGGATTCTTATTAATAAATAAGTACAATTAGAGGATGTGTCATCAAAGAGGAGAATAATATCTTTTGCACATAATTGTTTTAGGTAATAATGAACTAAGATGGAGGAGGTGATGATGCTACATGATAGTTGGCATGAAAGAGAAGAATAAGGCTCATATAGTGTTGTCAAATTCCATGCTTGAGATTCTATAAATAAATATGAGTTATCTACTAAGTATGTTTCTAATATGGTGGATCATGTAAACATGAATGACCCTACTAAATCCCGAGTCATAAAAATCATGTAAATAACTTGTGATGTTAATATAATTGGAAAGAGGAAGAGTGAAAGGTTATCTCGAGAAACATCATGAATGAATAGAGGATCATGTGGATCTTAAAACAATTATAATTTAAGTAGTATAATGGCACTTGATAAACTCTAGGTGATGTCATATGTCCTCAAGAATAAGAAAAGCCTATTAGAGACTTTATCATTCTCATTTAACCATCTAATATTCCATTCATAGTCACTTAGATTAGGAATGAGTCTAAGGAGATATGGTGAAAAACTCTTATGCATGTGGTCATTTTTCATTGATGTTTACTAAAATATATAGTTTTGGTGATTCAATTTGACAAAAAAAGATTGAATTCAAACCCTAACCCATGATGAAACCCTTAAAATGTAGAACTCTAACTTATTTGATCAATACATAATCTTCATATTTTTATAGTTTAGTATTTCTCTTTGATTCTATAATTTACAAGTAAAACCAACAAGCTAAAAGTATGATTATAGGGTAGTGTGTATATAAAATACATTCATGAAACATTACATCCAAGAATATAAAGTTAATGCCAAAGATATATACTAATTAAATAATCAAACTTGAAATCCTTAAAATCATCTCATGGTTCTCTATCTAGAAAGACTAAATTTATGCTCTTAGCTGCAAAAAGCATTCCTAAAGTGACAATCTCTAGAATGAGATGGATGAATTAAGCTAAATGTTAGAATCTACATGCTTGCTTTGATATGAATTTGTAATTATGATCTCAAGATGAATTAAATTATTCTAATGGATGACCAATTCAACAAAAAATAATTACTATGCTGCAAAATAGTGTGATAAAATGAATTGATATGTGAATTGGTGATTTTCACTAAGAAATGCATATTATTTATAGGATTTTCCCAAGGGTAGGGGGTAGAGCGAATTACCCATGATTAGATGAGAGAGGTTGAGTTATGTTTCAAATAGGGGGACAAGATGATAAAATGAGTGGTGAGGATAGCAAAGGCTAAATGAGTGGCTAAGATAGCAAAGCTTTGGAGTGATCCATGTGCTTTCAATTCTCAATCCTCATTCGTTAATTGATTTTTGTCCCTTAGTAGTTGTTAAAAGAAAGTAGGAATGAATTAATTCAAACAATTAATTAAATTATCCATGTAGGGGAATTAGATGGGTTGGATTTGATTTAATTGAATTGAACTTTATAACTAATTGAATAAATCAATTCCATAGTTTATTTAATCCCTTTTGGCTTGAATTTAATTAATTAATTGCTTTATTAGTTAATCCATGATATTGACTTGAGTTGACTGCTTTGAATCTGGTTGACCAATTTAGGGTGTATACAAATGCCCCTCTTTGAAGCAATGTGCGAAGCGCATTGGTTCAAAGAATACTTGGTTTGATTACTGATGGCGATTTGATGCACTTGATGATGTAACACTAATTTATTGATGATAAAACCTTGATGTGATTCCCTGATATTGATTTCGATGGCCCAATGATGATTTGATCAATTTGATTGAATGATAGGATGTTGCTCCTAATGATGAAAAAACTCTGATATGAATCCTTGATGTTGATATGATGCCCCGTCGAGAAACAAATTAAAATGGTATTGAGCAATTCGGATAATTTATGGAATTTTGAATTAGATTACGATTTTGATTTTTTTCTTGATAAAAATCAATTTGGAATATGTCTCGGTTGAATTAGATCATTGATGTGTCTCGAAGACTAGAATACAGACCCTTTTTGATGAATAAGTCAATCATTTATGATATAATCATCGAGGACATTTGTATATCAATAGGAATCGTATCTTTGTCTATTTACGCAAAAAAATACTTTGGACATATAGATTGCTCATGTCTTAATGCCAAAATCCACTTGCAACATTGAATCTGACGAGAGTTGTATTCATACTCCCATGGTTTGCAAATCTAACTAGTGAGGGTTGTACAAATTCCATTATTTAAATCCAAAGAAAGAGGTATTCAAACCATCATGGTTTGAAAATTTAACCACTAAGGGTTGTACCAATTTCATGATCCACAAAAAATATCACTAATGAAAATTGAAAAATAAATGCATCCAATGATAAGTGATAATCTTAGTTGGATTTGGATTCATTTTAGATTAATCTTGCATTGTAGACATTGTCATAGGATTTTCCAAAAAGGGTGAAAGTTAATCATGATTATATCATTAAAGTCCATAACCAAAGTACATCATCAAGTGTCTGATTCATCAAATGATCAATGCTACATCAAGGATATCATCAATATACATCTGATCAACTAGGAGCAACCTAACCATCTGATCAACTAGGGGCAACCTAACAATTTGATCATCTAGTGGAAACCTAACTATGTCAATAAAAGTTCTAATTAGATTAAATATTTCATGTTTTTGAGTTGAATTGATTGAACTAACCCTATGAAAACATTTCTTGATACACAAATTCTTCATGTTTGGACAAGATCACATCACATTAAATTATCTTTACAAGAAGACATAATTGTGCTTAGAGAAGCAATACCTTATTTAGATAAGACTCCTCATTCTCCTTATCAACCATTTCAACACAATAATCAAGAGGGAGAACAAGAGGAAGTTCCAATGACAACTAATTCATGGTTTGAGGCTAATAATAGTGGGGAAATTAATAATGATCTTAATGAATAATTATCCATGGAAAAGATTAATGAAGCCTCCCAAAACCTTATGTTCGTGAAGATGATGGAAAAAGTATTAGAAAAGGACAAAGAAAGATATTTTCTAAACTTGGCTCAATTAGGGGTTAAACTCCCTCATGATTTTGACACATCCAATTAGAAATCCAAAAAAAATTAAAAATCTTTAAAAATTAAAAAAATCAACAATATTTAAAAATAAAAAATAAAAAAAAATTTCTTAAAAAACCAAAAAATCAAAATCTTTAATAAAATCTCAAAGTTGTATTTTCATAACCAAAGCTTTCGTAACAGTTTTGAAAGTTTCTTTGGTCCATTATCATTGTCAAATCCAACTAGGGGCATAATTCAAATTCAAGGAGCTGATTAGAGAAACAAACACAAGTAAGACTTCAACACACTTTATCAAAGAATCAAGAATCCCAACCTTTGACACATTTTGATTTATCCAAACATCAAATTTCAAACATTCAAAATAGTTGGCCCATATCAAATTCAAAAGCTAAGATACAACATCAAAATCAAACAATATGAACAAGGATCAAAATGGATGAAACTTTTATGAGAAAATGGATCAACAAACAAAAACAAAGATATTTTAATGGTGTTTCTTGATTTTTGTATCATGTCTTATTAGAAAATCAATGATGTATTTTGACTAGATAAGCAATGATGGAGGCATGATCTTTTCTTGATTTTTGCTTGTGAGGTTGATTCCTAGAAGTATGCAAATTAGTCTAATGACATGATCATTAAAGAATCATCGAGGACATTTGTATATCAACATAGGTCATATCTTTGCCTATTTACACAAATGGATACCTTGGACATATAGATTGCTCATGTCTTAATGCCAAAATCCACTTGAAACATTGAATCTGACGAAAGCGATATTCATACTCCCATGGTTTACAAATCTAACTAGTGAGGGTTGTACAAATTCCGTTATTGAAATCCAAAGAAAGAGCTATTCAGACCATCATGGTTTGAAAATCTAACCAGTGAGGGTTGTACAAATGTCATGATCCACCAAAAATATCGATGATGAAAATTGCAAAATAAATGCATGTAGTGATAAGTGACAATCTTAGTTGCATTTGCATCTATTTTAGATTAATCTTGCATTATAGTTGTTATGAGATTTCCCAAAAGGGGTAAAAAGTTAATCATGATTATATCATCAAAGTCCATAACCAAAGTACATCATCAAATGTCTGATCCATCAAATGATCAATTCTACATCAAGGATATCATCAATATGATGAACTATAACTGATTGAATGTTTGAAGATGTTAAGTTGATGATCACCAAGCTACAGAAAGTTAAATGCAAGACATTAAATCAGTTAATGTATTGTATTGTCATTGATGTCAACTTGATATAATCTAATTGGTTATATACAAAGTGTCAAAGACTTTAGAGAACCAGAAAGATTAAGATTATGCTTTTAGTAATGCATAAAAGATCAATATTCACTAAATGACTACAAACATCGATGGACAGTGCACCCTGACAGACAGAGAAACCCGAGAGGAATGTCACAGTGATACCCAAGCAAGAAACCCAAGAAAGCATTACCAAAAAGAAGAATCACAAGCATTACCGATGAGAAGAACTTCACAGTGATGCCCGACAGACAGATAACCCTGACAGACAGACAACCCCGATGGAGATGCCCGAGGAGAACTGAAGTGTTGACCGAAGCTAACAAAGAGTTAAACACTGAAAAGAAATGAAGTTTAGAAATGATAAAAGACTTAGCTGGAAAGAGCTAAAGAAGGAGTTAATTGGTTGTTAATATTGTTTTCATCGACAAGTTAAAGCCATAGATAAGCAAGAGATTTAAAGCTTTTTTATTCCAGTTGTCAAAGAGAAATCTACAAAATAAAACTGAAGTAAATCTTTAAAGCAAGATTGTCTAGAATTGTGGATCACACCAAGAATAAGAAATTCAAGAACTGAGAAACGGTGAAATCATGTCTATAAAGAGACAAGCTAATTCATTGTGAAATAAGGGGTGAATAGAGAAGAAGGATGCTAGAGAGAAACTGGTGAAGAACAACTTCATACAGTCCTGATCAATCAAGCTGAGGAAAGAGCTAATTCTACGAACACCAAGCAACAGAGAAGCACAACATCACCGAGCATAAAGAAGTGGAGCAAAGGTATTGAAAGGATACATTGATCAGAAAGGTATTATGAGCTTACAACAGATCTGAAAATCTACAAAGTTTAGTTGTATATGTGAACATATCATTTATTATTTCAATTTAACCATTGGATCATAAAGTCTCTTAACCAAGCAGGACTTAAAAATCTTTTTTTACATTGAGATACATCCCAAGGAGTATCAAAAGGTTTGGTCATGAAGATAGCATAGATATGTCAGATACCAATTGACAAACTACACAGGGTTTGGTCATAAAAGGTAACACAGAGATGCCAGATATCAAGTGACAAACTATTTTATTTAAATCCTCTAACAAGGTCACACCTAACAATGTGTTTGTAACCTTTAACATTGTTGGCTCTTCATTGAGCTCACTTCAGAAGAGTGAAAATTTTGGATTACTGGTCCCAAGTGGTCTTTCCCTTAATAGGGTTTCCACGTTAAAAATCCATGTGTCAATATGTTTATGAGTCATTACTTTAGTGTTTTGCATTACACATAACTAATCTGGATTGATCGGTATACACTAAGTTATTTACTGCATTTTGGTAAATGAAAGACTGCTAACTGGTAAATAGTAATAAAATGGTTTAACAGTGAACTCTGAGCAGTAGTTATATGTTGAGATTATTTTTGAGGCCACTGATTCACCCCCCCTCTTAGTTATTCTAACAACTGGTATCAGAGCTTGTGTGCTTAGAAAGGGAGTTTAACAGCTCAAGAAAAAGATCACAAGACGATCAAACGAGATGTGCCCAAGTTGAACAAGGTCAACTTTGCATCATGGCAAAGCATGATAAGACTCCACCTATCAGGTATTGGAAATGATGTTACTCAATACTTGGATACTAAATATGTGTTGTCTACATTACCTCACACACTTAAGAAATTAAGAGAAAAGCATGAGCATAATTATATGATGATAGAACTTGCTTCCTCACTCTCCGATGCTGAATTTGAAGATGTCAAAACATGCACCTTTGCAAAACAAATGTGGGATAAATTGAAGCTAGTACATGGAGGAGATGCTAATGTACTAAGAGCTAAGGTAGAGAGCCTAAGAGGTAAATTTTATGACCTAAGAATGAGAGGAGGAGAAAATATCACTGAGAATAGCTGTAGAATAAAAGAGGTAGTCAATGTTATCCGAGAAGTTGGAGGCATACTTGAAGAAGAGACAGTGGTAAGTAAAATCCTAAGAACCTTACTGCCTGTATATGTTATTAGAGCATTAGTGATACAAGAAATCAGAGCAGTAGCAAACAATAATGTCACTCTAGATATTTTGGTTGGTAGACTTATTTCATTTGAGATGAATAGCTTTGATAATAGTGTCTTACCATCTATTGAGTCTGCATTCAAATTTTCTTTGAAAATAAGTAAGTCAAGTCATAAACACACTATGAGAAATGATAGTGAAAGTGATAGTGATGACCAAGATCTTGATGAGATTGAAGCACTAATGACCAGAAGATTGCAGAGAGGCAAAGGTAGATACAAAGGTACATTACCACTTGTATGTTTTAATTGTAAAGAGGTTGGACATTTTTCTTCTAGATGTCCTAACAGAAGAAAAGATGACAGAAGTAATGATAGATCATATGAGAATAAGTTTGATAGAAGTGACAAGAGAGATCACCGAAGAAACTGACAATTTGATAGAAGAGATACCCGAGACTACGAGGACAAAGAGAAGAAAGCTTGTTACCTAGCTGAGAATAGAGATGGAGATACTGACATCAAATCTAATAAATACATTGAGATGGTATTTATGGCCACGAAGGATGATTCAGACGAAGAGTAAAGGTATGTAGAGACTGCACTCATATCTAAGGTTATTAACAATGATGTCTGGATTATAGATAGTGGTTGCACTCACCACATGACTGGTGATAAACAAAAGTTTGAAACTTTTGAGTACTATAATGGTGGATCAATAAGAATGGGTAATGGTACACCTTATCCAGTTGAAGGTAAAGGAACTATAATGTCGAATAACCTGATCAAATGTGAAAATGCATACTGGGTAAAAGGACTTAATTATAATCTATTGAGTATTTCACAGCTGAATAACATAAGTCACCGAGTAAAATTTGAGAATGATAAGGAAAAGATCTTTAATGAATCAGGAAGGTTGATTGGAACTAGTGAAGAGACAAAAGGTAACCTATTCTATCTTGATGATATAAACACTACTTGTTTAATGGCTAGAAACAAAGACATATGGTTGTGGCATAAAATATTATGTCATGTGAATTTTGACAACATGATTAAGATAAG
>MU226980.1:1076424-1088771 GCA_018584345.1 Thuja plicata | reverse complement strand
ACACACATGTATAAATGTGTATATGTATAAAAAAGAGAGAAGAATAATGCTTCTGCAAGAATTCTAACATAGATTTCTTATGAACCAAGGAATATACTTAAACATCTAATAGTATCTAATCTAATTAAATCTCTTCATACCACAGTACCATCTGCAACTACCCAGTTTATTTTGTAAACCATATAATATGAGCTACTTTTAATTATATTGAGAGTTTTGTACTGGTAAAATTCAAAAAACATTCAAAGTTCTAGCAAAAGTAACTATAATATTTTAAGTTGTTCTAGGGTGATATCTCACTGAAAAGAAAAAAACTTATGGCTTCCTCCTCATCGACGTATGAAAGACCAGTTCTTCTTCATCGGATTCTTCGATGCCCAAGTTGAACCTTCTTTTGCCTTGAACTGCTTTGAAACCTTTAGTAGATTTCCTGAGAATAGCAGGCGGGAACATTTGAATGTCCTCAAGAGTTATGGACCCAAAATTGGCTTCAACCTGAAACCCTTCAGCATCCAAGTATTCTTTCACCCATTTTACATCTTCACTAGGTTTCACCCGAATCCATTTCAGGAGGAAGTTGACATTCCTTTTGATGATGTCCATTTTGTTATAGAAAACCTTCTTATATTTAAAGACCAAAATCGACCTTCTCACACATAGGGTACTGTTAGCCAGCGAGCCCATACGGTTCACATAGTAGTCTTTCGGGAAGGGAATCATTAGATCATTATTAATATTGTTAATAGAAAGAAGGATACCATTACAGTATTTATCATTGAAGAGTTGAATACACACAAATATTACTTCACCTTTGGGGATTTTTAGGGTGAGGAGGATGGCCGCAAAGGTGCCAATAATATCGCAATTCACCCTATACACATATTCATAGTTGAAGGCCTCCTCCCCCATGATTCGCTCCATGGCTCTTTTACCTAGATCGTTTGTTTCCAACAATTTATCCCACCTTTCTAGTTTGATGGGACCTCTGAAGGACGGAAGGTATTTTTCCCCAACGCAAATGAGTTTGATATTCGACTCCACTCCGCTTTCTAAGCAGAGGTTGCACTGAGATTAAAGAAGCACTACAATCTTCAGAAGGAAGAATGAGTAAATAAATTATGTTTAAGTCTTTGAAACCCTATTTTTATCTCTCATTGGGGGTTGCTCCAGGGAAATGAATGTTAATAGCTTGAGCTATTAATTTGCTCATCTATAATAGTCAGATGAGGATGAGTCATGTTGCGCAAGACGACATATGTAAATCATTACAACAAAGGCAAGTGCTTTTGATTTGATGTGTTGCAATCCGCTAGTTGTATATGATGATTTAGGAGACGCTATCAAATGTTTATAAATATTGTTTAAATGCTATATATTTTCTATTAATGTACCTATAAAGAAGTGATAACAGATTTGGCCTGCTTTGGTATTAATTGCAGTTCCTTGAGATCAGTCAGTCCTTGATGTGAAGGCTGCATAAAATGTAAGCTTGTCTAATTGAAGGACGACAATGCTCTATTTAAATTATAACCTAAGAGGAGTTAGAAGACTTATATTGTGGAGATGATATAAGTAAGAGTGAATTTATGAATGACTATATTAGATACCATTCAAAATGATTATAACGCTATATAAAATGAATATATTAATGCATATAGAAATTAGTATATGTTTCTATATGAGTATATTTATATGTATATATGTATCTGAGTGTAAATATGTGTAAATAAGTGGATTTATAAATATTTGTGTCTGTTTTGATGTATATATTTATCTATGTATATGTCCTTATATATCTAGCATATATGAAAGTGTGTGTGTTAATGTTAGTATATGAATATATATATATGTGTGTGTGTGTGTGTGTGGGTGCGCGCGCGCGCGCACGCGCGTGTGTGTTAATGTACATAAACCTGTGAATATGTCTATGTATCTATAACTGGGAGAGCTGTACATATTTATATAAATGTATGTCTATATAGGAATTTATATGGTACTGGCTTGAAAGAGGCTAGGAGTCCTGAGTTTGCGGGCAAGTTTGGGACTTGAAACAAAATGTAATGCTTCATATATATGTATGTGAATAATTATGTATTTTTAAATGTAAATATGTATATTTTAGTGTATGGATATGTGTATATATAAGTATAAGTATGTGTACAAACCTATATATTAATGTGTAGCAGTGTTTGTATGAGTTTATAGTTATCTCGATGTCTATATGTGCCCTTGAATATCTATGGGGATGTGAGAGTGTATATACACCTGTATTTGGCTGGGATTATGGATATTTATGAGTGTGTTTGTCCAATTAAAATTATCTGGTTGTTTTATCTAGGATTATGAACATAATGTTTCGGTGTGGGAACGAGTTGATAAAAGTGATAGTACCAGTGAATGTTAGAGGGAAAAAATGGAAGTCAGTGTATATATAAAATATGAATGTATATACATCCCTACATACATACATACTTACATACATATATACATACATATGTATAGACTTTATGTGTACATACCTACATACATACATATGTACATGTTTACATATATACCTGCATATTTGTTTACATATGTGAGGTATAGATATGCCCAATCTTAATATCAAGTCTGGTGTTCTCGTAGAAGGTTGGTGCTTGTACTTCTGCCACTGTTAATCTAAGGTAAGGTGATGCCATCTGCTCCTAAGTTGGCCATTTGGTCTGCTCTCACATTGCCTTCACGATATATGTGATTCATAGTTGTCTTCTTGAATGATTTGCTTAAGGATAGAGCCTGTGAGAGTAGGGAGTTTAATTTCCAGTTCGGTGTGTTGCCTTTCCTTAGGGCATTTATAATGATTGTCGAGTCCCCCTCAATTTTCAAATGTTCAGTCCCTAAGTTTTTGCATAGTTGGAGGCCTTTCACAAGAGCTATCATTTATGCCCAATTGTTAGTCTCATGTCCAATGGGTGCAGCCAAAGTTGCAATTTCTAAGCCCTTGTTGTCATGAATATTGCATCCAATTCTAGCCTCTCCAGGGTTACCTCGGGATGCACCATCGAAGTTGAGTGTGAACCATCCATCTGAAGGTGAAGACCATTTACATTCTCTGTGTTTTAGGTCATTCTCAGGGTTTCCTTTACCAATAAAAGGTGGTAGTGCCAGACCTATCCATTTTCCATGCATCTTTTCATCCCAATGACTCATGAAGAGATCAGTCTTCTGTAGTTTGACTATTTTGGAGTTGATAGATTCTATGATGGCTGCTTCTATTTTGTTGATAATTTGTTTGTGATCCAATTTATCGTCCTTAAAGATTCTCCTATTCCTCTCTTTCCATATTTCCCAGATGAGAGTAAAGGGGGCTGCAATCCATAGATTTGCATAAATACTACCTTTCTCAATAGTAGGCCATCCTTGGAGCATTTACAAGAGGGAATTGGGGAAGGCAGAGAGCCATTTCCAGCATTGATTAGTGTATGGGCAGTTAAGGAATAAGTGATCTATGTCTTCTTCCTATTTTTCACAAAGGTAGCATCTACTAGGACCTGAGAACCCCATTATTTTGAATCTGTCAGCTGTAAGGAGTCTATAACTAAGGGCGAGCCAAGAGAAAAAGCCTGCTTTGGGGAGACAATTTTTGTTCCAACAGAGGTTGATTGGGATGTCAATTTTAGGTCTTTTGTATTATTTGTTGATAAGGTTGTATCCATCTCTTGTGTTGTATTCTCCAGTTTTTGAGCCATCCCATACTAGCCTATCCTTGCTGTGATTAAGAATTATCTTACATTTTTTGAGTATCTCTATAAGGGACTTATGCTCTTCAGGTAAGATACCTGTCTCTTCGAAAGATTTCCATATCCTTTCATCCCCATTGAAGGAGATATCATTCCTAAGATAGGGACCCATCCTAGCTTCAAGATGTATTTTAAGATCTTGATTGTTTAATTCTTTTTCCAAGATGTCATATCCACCCCAGGAGTTTGACTAGAAAAGGGCATCCTCACCATTGCCAAGGTTCCACGTTAGCTTCTTCATAATGATGTGTCGACAATCCAACATAAAGTTCCAGATCCTTGAACCTTTAGGGGGGGTTTTTTCTCTGAAAATATTGATGGGAGAGTTGTCAGATATATATTTCAATGTCAATATCTTAGCCCATTTGGAATCCGGGTTCCTATAAATTCTCCAAATAAGCTTGGCCCCCAAAGCTTTCCCTTGGTCTGCAGTATTTTTTAAGCTATCACCCCCTCATCCTTTGGATGACAGAAATTGTCCCAAGAGATCAATGGGATATTGTTCTTCTCCCCACTACCTTTCCAGAAAAAGGTACTAAGGTGTTTGTGTAATTCTTTTTGTTTGTTTACCGGGAGATGAATACATGACAGTTGGTAGGTTGGAATAGCTGCCAATAGAGATCAAACCATAGTGGCTCTCCTAGCAGAAGAGAGCCATATTCCTTTCCAGGTTAGCATTTTTCTTTTGATTTTGTCTATAGTAGGGTTCCATAATGCTACAGATCTACAACCTTTTTCTAGGGGGAGGCCCAAGTATTTACATGGAAGCACACCTTTCTTAAAGTTAAGTATGCGACATATATCAACTTTTGTTGAGATATATGTGTTAAAGAAGAAGACTTCTGATTTATTCTAGTTGATGTCTTGACCAAAAGCCCGGGAGTAGGTATCCAGGATGTTCGCAAAGGATCTTGCCTCTATTCTGCTACTTTCACCATACAACATTGTATCATCTACAAATTGCTGGTGGGTAGTAGGTTCTAAATCATTTGTTATAGCTATTCCTTTTATTGAACCCGCCTCTCTGGCCATTGCAATAGAGCATCCTAATGCTTCAACCATTGTTATAAATAAAAAAGGGGAAATTGGGTCACCCTGCCTTAAGCCTCTAGAGATGCTGAAAAAACCTTCTGGAGTCCCATTAATTAGGATTGAGATCATTGGAGTGGAAATGCATTCAAAAATTAGGTTGATCCAGCATTTGGCAAACCCAAAAGCCTCCAGGCACTTACAGAGAAATCGCCAGTCAACCTTATCGTAAGCCTTTTGAATGTCCAACTTAATGAGCATACTGGGATTTTTGCTCGTTTGGACAGAGTGAATGGATTCATTGGCTATGATAACTCCATCAAAAATAGATCTTCCTGGGACAAAGCCAGTTTTTTCCTCACTGATGATTAGAGGAAGGAATTTCTGGAGTCTAAGGGAAAGGGTCTTAGTGAGTAGTTTGTATAACGTGTTGCATAGAGAAATTGGTCTAAAGTCATTTGGGCTTTTAGGTTTTTCTTTTTTGGGAATGAGAGCGATGAAGGTATTGTTAATTTCTCTAAGTATTTGTCCCGAGTTTCTGACCCCCTCCAGGGCCTCTGTGATATCTTTCCCCAAGAAGTTCTAGCATTTTTGAAATAAGATGGATGAGAATCCATTTTGGCTAGGGGATTTATCTAGATTCATTTTCCAAAGAGCCGCTTTGACCTCCTCAAGTGAAAATTTTTCCGTCAGCATTTTGTTGTGTTGTTTAGTTATGATTTTAGGTATGTTTTAAAGGAGTTCTGATTGATTATACAAATCAGAACTCTTGAAGTTATTAAGGATGTTATTAAAATATTGAACTATTTCACTTGCGATCATTTTGGGGTCTTCTATCTTCTGTCCTGATGCATTAATAATGCTTGATATTCTATTAATGTATCTTCTTTGTTTTGTACTATTGTGAAAAAAATTTGTGTTTCTATCACCTGCATCTAGCCAAGACTGTCTTGATTTCTATTTCCAAAAAATTTCTTCTTTGGCAAGTATGTCCTCATATTCAGAAAGGAATGCTTTTTCTTTGAGGTAGAGCTCCTCATCCATGCCTGATTGGATGACCTAAGAGTTAATCTCTTTAAGTACTTCTTCAAGATGAAGTTTTGACTCAAAGATGTTGCCAAATTTATCAGAGTTCCATTCAAGCAGTTTGCGCTTGATGAATTTCAGTTTATTGACTATGATGTAGAGCTTTGATCCTTTCAAATTAGGTTTCTGACCACCATTGTTCAATTAGATTCAAGATATTAGGATCCCTAAGCCAAACTTGTTCAAATTTGAAGGGGCATTTCTTAGGTTCCATGAAGATACTAAGTTGTACCGGGAAGTGGTCCGAGCCTGAAATAGGTAGAATATTAGCTGAGAAGGTAAGGTTGGAGTTGGAAAGGCTTCCCTTAAGGAAGAATCTATCTAATTTTTCTGCTATATTGCTAAATCCTTACCTTCTATTATTCCAGGTGAAGGAGTTATCCTCAGTTGGAATCTCAAGGAGAGATAGTCCCTCTTTCCAATTGATGAAATCGTAGGCATCCATCGGAAGTGAGCCGATGCCACCTTTCTTATCTATGATTTTGGTGATTACATTAAAGTCTCCTCCAATGAAACATAGTTCATTCGGAAGAATATTGAGAAAATTCTCAATTTTATTCCATACTATTAATTTATCGCTATTTTGGGTAGGGCCATATACATTAATAATGTTAAAAGTTAGATTGTATCTAAAATTCTTTAATTTAGCACACATCCAAGAGTTTCTATTCTCTAAAATGTTAATTGAGAGGCACCAGGGATCCCAGATGATTGCCAAGCCACCTGAGGCCCGAGTAGCAGGGGAGTCCACTAGATCTCTAAATCCTAACCTATTTTTGAAAATCATCATATTTGTCTTGTCCATTTTAGTTTCCTGAATTAAAATGATGTCAGATTGAGAATTTTTGATGCAACAAAGAATAATTCACTGCTTGTTAGGGGTATTCATGCCCCTAAAATTCTATGTAAGGATATTCATGGCTTCTTGGGAAGGAACTTCCCCTTCCCTACATTCAGAAGTAATGTTATTTTCATTTGTCCTATTGCTTCACCATCTAGAGTTCTTAGCTCAGAGTTTGTTTTCAACCCCTTTTCTTGGAAATCTTAGCACAAGCAGGGGAACATCGACTATCTTTGTTAACAATAATGCCCAGAGATTATGGATATGCAGTTTCCAATTTTTCAAGATTAACTAACCATTCTTCTAGTTTGTCTTCTTTAGGTTTTGTAGAGATAATCCCCCCAATGAGAAGTCTTCTCTGAAGGTCCAATTCCTCCTTGTCACAGATCTCATCCAAAAATAAATCCATAAGTTCATCAGTTAGGGATTCACCCATGCAATTAGCTATGGTTTCCACATCTTATCGAATTTTGGTTTTATCGTTGGCATCAATACCCTGGGTTGCACTATCAAAGGAAGGATTCGTTGAGAACAAATTTGACTGGTTTACTAATACTTCAGTATTTGTACAGATGGAGCCATTTGGTTGAGAGACCAGGATATGCTGAGAGGGGACAATGTCATCAGGAATATCGATGGAAGGGGCCTGCATAGTTTTTGTTGGGTGAGAAGGGCTCTTAAATAGGGTAGGAGGGGAAGGAGGGATACCAAAAGGGGAGGGTAATTGAGCTTCAGGTAAGGCAACACATTGGGCAGGTAAATTAAGTGAAGATGGATGATCAATGAGAACAAGAGAGGTTTTACATATGTTAGTTTTTGGAGGATTGGAAACAGTGGTCGTATTGGGAGAGGAGGGAGACAAAAAAGGAGAGACCAAGAAACCTCCTCTATCTTCGGCCAGGGTGATATTTATCTTATAAGGATTGATAGGGATCAGTATGCAAATGGAATGAGGCACAAGAGCATCAACCCCCATCTGCCTATCTGGTTCATTTGTTTCTAGGTTGGCATAAGAGATAATAGGGTTGATTTTATGAGTAGAGTTCTTGCCTTTAATAATGACAGGTTTAAGAGTTTTAGTGTTGATGTTCATTCTAACAATAATTGCTCTTTCTAAATACAGAAAATTTGTATCTACAAACCCTACAAATTTACCATAAAGTTTGCCAATTTTCCTTATAAGTTCATCGTTAAGGAATTCAATTGGCATATTTTTTAGCTAGATGATCCTTCTGACTAATTTTTTTTTTTAATTTAAGAGGATCAAAGAATGGTTCCCAATCAAGTACTGTAAAATTAATATTTTTGTAACTAGGGCAACCTTCCTTGAGCAATTTAGCTTTTAATTCTTGATTGCCGCATATAATGCAAATGAAATTCTTAGGAAGGATAACCATACTTACCTTATCGATCATCTTATGTTCAAGCCAAAGAGCAATATTTTTAGGGGAAGAACCAATGTTGTTCCATCTACAATTACACCATAAGATGCACAAGTTTCTTGTGTTTTTTCGATTAAGCCGTCGAAGATCTCCAAGGAAAACACATCCTTAACTGAGGAATTGATAATGTTAGGGTCATTTCTACGATGAGGAGGAGTGTAGGTTGCTTTAGAAGGTGATACCCAGAGTGGAGAGCCATTAGAGAGATGATAGGACTTATTTATCTGTGGAGGGATAATAAACATATTCCTACGATGTGGGGGGTATACGGTGTTTGAGGAGGGGAAATAATTTTTGAGGGTTTCGAGGAAAGGTTAGGTTTAAAGGAGGAACCAGGAAGCCGGGCCCTAGAGGGTTTATGCAAATCTACCTTAGTTCTCAAATGGGGAGGGGAGTAATTGAGATGATTTTGATTGAAATCCATAGGGTGAAGGAAAGAGAATATGTTGTTGATGGGTAAAGTGAAGGTATGATTCTAAGGGCAGGGATTTGAGGATGTTTTAAAATGCTGGCGGATATGTTTGGCATTTTGATGATGGGTCAGGATGTTGGAATTATATTGAGATAATTTTTACTGAGAGGGGAGGGGTGAATCAGTACCACTAAAACTTTTCAAGGTTAGCCCATTAACCCTTAGTCATCAGTTTGTAATTTAACTTATCTATCTGTTCATCTTTTTTTATGCATATGAAATCATAGCATACATTCTTTCTGATATGTAACAATAATAGAAACATTCATGAAATTAGATAACACATGACACAAGATATGATATCACAGAAAACTCCTGTTAAGGAAGTAAAAACTATGGTGGGGATTGTTACCCACAAACTTCACTATCTGCAGATAAGAAGAGCCAGTTAAGGCTTACAATTTGGTCACTTCTGATGACCTACCCTGTTAGGATTATTACAGTAGAGACCTGTTAAGATCTACTTCATTTGAAGCTTTCAACAACATTGTTAAGTGTGCACTCTGTTAAGAGATTTACAAAGGGACTTAACAAGTCCACCTTCTACAAAAGGATTTTAGATGTGATGCACTTGTTAGAATGCAACTACATAGGTCTTTGATCTAATGGAATATGCAATCTTCAATTGCTTGATAACATATCCTCTAAAGCTCCAAAAATACTACTAATCATCCTTCCATGATTGAGTATTACCTTTATCTGCTCGTCGGTAGCCTCTGTGTGTTCTTGATAACTGATGTATTTTGTTTATGATCTTTGCATGAATTCTTCCTTCTGCTCCTTAGATGCTCTTCTTGGCTATAAATTATCAAATAATTCATGTACTCACAATTGAGTATGAACATCTATTTATACTAGCTTAGGTTCAATTCTTGATTCATGCATTCACAAGTTAACTCTAGATTCAAGATATACAACTTGATCTTGATCTGTAGTTAGATATGCTTTAGATCCGTTAGGATGCTTTAAAGCATTTACATAAAGCTTGCATGACCATTAAAAACAAAAACAATTCTATGAAATAGATTAACTTTGCTTTATCCGCCGTGTATAAATTAGATCCACAATTTGCGGCTTTTCTGACTGCCAGTTCTGATGGTCAGTGTTCTTGGTCGTCGGTGTTCCTTTCTTTAAACATGTCATCAGGTATGCTTGTCTGTTCCTATTGGGTTGTTCCTTTCTTTGAACATGTCATCAGGTATGCTTGTCTATTCCTGTCGGGTTGTTCTGGAAACTGTGTCACTGGTGATGCTTGTCTTCGCCAGTGATGCTTGTCAATTTTATACTTAGATTTTTCTCAAAAATCTTTGTTCTTTGTCGGGTATGCTTGCATTTTATCGATACTGCTTGTGGTTCACCGGTGATGCTTGTTGTCTGCCGGTAATGCTTGTTGTCTGTGTTTTTCTCTGAGTGTACTAATGGCAAAATAATGTCATCAATCTCCCCCTTTGACATTAGTATCAAAAACATGATATGTGAAACATACTGAGTGTATTAGTATGTACACCTGTGTATACTTCTTTGTTAGTCATTTGAATGACTCCCCCTATGTATATGCCGGTAAGTGTAAGTATATATATATATATCCTTTATCTTTTCTTTTTCAATTGATATATGTATTGTACATAACTATATACATTACCTTTCCTCCTTTTTTGATTCTAAGGACAAAGGTACTTACAACTTTACAAAAAGGTGGGAATGTGAGGACTTGAATTCCTCCATCATCTTCTCCAATTTTTCTTTCAGCATTTCTAGAGCCATGTGCTTTAGTGAAATCCTTACATGAATATCATAGATGCTGTCTACTACAAACATCTTTGGGGTTGCTATTAGATTTCTAGCTTCTGAAATATGTTGCTGAAGAATTGTGAGATTTGGTAAGATATGAGCTTGGAGTTCTGTGATCTCACCTCTGAATTGGGTCTCAGCATCCCATATTTCTTTCCTTATCCTATTTGCCTCAATGACTGTGTCATGATGTGCCTTTATGCTTTTGGCATGTGAGGTTAGGCTTTGTGCACTCTTAGTGACATTTGTATCAATTTCTGCAAGTTTGTCACTGTTCTCCTTTGCAAATTTTTCAAGTGTGCACATCTTTTGAACTAAGGTTATTGCGTCAGCAATCATTGGCTCCAGTTCATCACTAAGTTTGGAGAGCTTGACCTTGTTCAATGCCACTTCTTGGCTTATCTTATCAATTAACTTGAATCAATATTTCTTTTCTACTTGCTCTTCCATTGCTTGATCTGCCTCTATCCCTTGCTCTGTAATAGCGTCGGTGAGAACAGCAATTTGTTCCTTGACCAAAGTATTTTCATCAATTTTCACTTCAGGAACCAGTTGATGGAGTATCTCTTTAGCCTTGTCAAGTGCCATGTTTTCTCTATGTGTCTAGATCATCTTTTTCTGTATGGCTTTCCTCTGACAGAGCACTCCAAACTCTTGAAGTTTGTCACTGTCCAAAGTGGTAATGTCCCAGTTTGGAACTTCAATTACTTCATCAAGTGTTACAGCCAATATGTCCTTCTTTACTATTTTCTTCTTTTTCTTTGGCTGGTGGGCAGTGGCAGATTGATGTAATACCATTTGTAAGGCTTGAGATTGTGTAGATTTTGTCGGTGAGTGTATAGAGGTTGAGGCATCCTTTTGTACTTGTTCTGTAATCACCTGCCGGTGTGGTGAAGATGTCTCCTCACATTCCTTGGGTGTTTCAACAGATGAGTCTTCCTTTTATTTTAATTCCTCATTTCTCTTTACATTCTCATTATTTTCTTTCTCTACAACCTTCTTTGAGGTATCCTCTATAGTTTTATCTGCCTCTTGTTGTTGTTCCTTTGATGTATCTTTCTGCTCATCGGTGTCATCCTTCATTTCTGTGTCGGTATCCTTTGGAGTATTGGATGCACCTTGATTTTCATCTATACCCATATCCTTGGGTATATCATCATCTTTCTTGGATGATTTGTCCTGGCTGGACTGTATATCGATAGCATATATCAATATATTCATATTTGTAGGCGTATTGATAGTTGCAGTGTCAATAGCTTTGTCATGTTCATCGGTATTCACCCTTGTAGCAGTGATATCTTCAACTTTTTGCATATTTGCTGCAGGGTCTTTTCCTGTAATGGTGTCGACAATGTTGTCTAACCATGAATCATCATTCATATCCATATCTAAGTTACCCTTTATAGAGAGTTCCTCTTTGGTAACTTCTTCATCCTCCAAGTTTATGTGGATGGGGCTATCCAGTACTTGATCACGTTGGCCATCTTTTGACCAATCTTCATCTATAACATCTATTTGTTTCTGACCTGTGATCTGTACTTCTTCATTCTCCAACTCAACTTTTGAGTGACCTGTTGTGTTGATAGGTTCCTTTTTAGGACTTTTTTTCTCATCAGGATTTAGTATCTTACTCCACATTGTGTGAGTGTCTTCCTCTAGTTCTATAAGTTTCTCTTGAAGAAATTTGTAAGCTCTCAGTTTAGGTGAGAATTTCTTTGTATATTTCTTCACGAATTCATTGATTTCCTCTCTTGTTGATTCAGGAGGCATAAGAGAGAATAGCACTCTTTCTCTTATCCTCTTCTCCTCATGAAGTGAAAAAGTGAATCTAGAGGATATCTTATCCAAAATTTCTTGTGGAACATCTTGTTTTGTGAAGTGTAGTGGGACATAATAATGTCTGCACA
>MU226980.1:1059018-1072026 GCA_018584345.1 Thuja plicata | reverse complement strand
AATCTTCAATTGCTTGATAACAGATCCTCTAAAGCTCCAAAAATACTATTAATCATCCTTCCATGATTGAGTATTACCTTTATCTGCTCGTTGGTAGCCTCTGTGTGTTCTTGATAACTGATGTATTATGTTTCTAATCTTTCTATGAATTCAACCTTCTGCTCCTTAGATGATCTTCATGGCTATCAATTATAAAAGAATGCATGTACTCACAATTGAGTATGAACATCTATTTATACTAGCTTAGGTTCAATTCTTGATTCATGCATTCACAAGTTAACTCTAGATTCAAGATATACAACTTGATCTTGATATGTAGTTAGATATGCTTTAGATCTGTTAGGATGCTTTAAAGAATTTACATAAATCTTGCATGACCATTAAAAACAAAAACAATTCTACAAAATAGAATAACTTTTCTTTATCCGTCGTGTATAAATCAGATCCACAATTTGCAGCTTTTCTGACTGTCAGTTCTGATGGTCGGTGTTCTTGGTCATCGGTGTTCCTTTCTTTGAACATGTCGTTGGGTATGCTTGTCTGTTCCTGTCAGGTTGTTCTGGAAACTGTGTCGCCGGTGATGCTTGTCAATTTTATACTTAGATTTTTCTCAAAAATCTTTGTTCTTTGTTGGGTATGCTTGCATTTTACCGGTACTGCTTGTGGTTCACCGGTGATGCTTGTTGTTTTCCGGTAATGCTTGTTGTTTGTGTTTTTCTCTGAGTGTACTAAAGGAAAAATAATGTCATCACGGGATCCAAGGATTATCCAGAGCTGAAATGCATTTATCCCTTGAAGAAACCCTAGAGGACGCCATGGGGGAAAAACTCGTAGAGATGTCTTTAAAGGTAGAATGAGGCAGAGGGTTGGATCGGCCAGGGGAGAGCGAAGCCGAAGAGGAGAGACCATCCTGAGCATATTTTATTTTTGCAAAGAAGCGAAATTGAGAATCCAAAGAGTCGATTGTCCAGATGCGAAAATGCAAACATGAAAGCAGAGCCATTATAAATTTGTATTTGTTATTTTAATTTACTAATATAGTTAATTCATTCAAACAATTAATTAAATTATCCATGTAGAGGAATTAGATGTGTTGGATTTGATTTAATTGAATTGAACTATATAACTAATTGAATAAATCAATTACATAGTTTATTTAATCCCTTTTTGGCTTGAATTTAATTAATTAATTGCTTTATTAGTTAATCCATGACATTGACTTGAGTTGACCACTTTGACTTTGGTTCACCAATTTAGGGTGTATACAGGTAGAATAAGCACAAATATGAAGTACATGAAAACCAAGCACTTTCAAAAAATTCAAAAATAAAAAAAGTGTCTATATGTACAAGAGAAAGGCTATAAAAGTCACCAAAATGAGAAATCACCAACAAGAGACTTATAAAATTGAAAATATTAGAAATTAGACAATCACCAATTATAGTGTTGTAAATTGTATTTAACTTAACAATTTCATAGTCTATTTGGGACCTACTTTAGTGTGGTTTACCCTAAATTATTTTAAGCTCATTTTTTCTTCATCCTACAATCTCCACTATTGTTTCTAAATGCTCTAATCAAGTAGAAGTGATTATGACCTTAGCCACTATTTTTGTATGTTCTATTTCAATGGAAGTGGTATCAGAGCCTCTTATGACCCTTTGGAAGCCACTACTAATAAATATATCCCTTTCCAGTAAAGTGTATTGAGAAAATCATCAAGAGAGAAAAGAGTGTATCTCTGCAAGGTTGCACTTAGGTGTCGAGATCTGAGACAATTTCTAAAAGATTATTTATCATTTATCCATACACATATACAAAAAATAGGTAATATAGTTGTAGAAAATCATAGCTATCTTGAAAACTACAATACATCTTTAACCAAACTTTAAGAACAATCTAATCAAACATTAAATAATCTATATATAAATATAGATGATGTAATAATGTGATTGAGCATATACAACCTATAGAATCTAGATGTAACCTTGTTTACATTAGATTTGATAGTATATATAGTTCTTAAAATGAGCTTCTCGCATATTTAGACTATATTTTCAATCAAGAGAAAAAACTAGAAGTTAATGCCTTGTTCATTCGAAAATTTCCCCATTCTCATGATTAAAGATCTAAAAAGCCTTTAGACTTACTCATGATGATGAGAACCACTTGTATTATACAATATTTTTACCTTGATATAAATAATGTCGAATATCCTTATCAATTAATTCAATCTTGAACAAATGTTGTTGTCATTATAGTACTCTAATGTGATCAAATTTAGAAAATACATGTAAACTTAGGGTTGTTATTATATGTGAGGAATAGGGAGAGATTGGTGGATGAATATGCCAAAAGTTGAAAATGATGTAAATATGTATAAAAAAATTCATCACATTGATAGATGCGCAAACATGACAACAACAACAACTCCAAATAAGTCAAGTCAATTGTCTATTAGACTTATTGGTAAACAATTTTTGTCACAATACAATATGAAAAAAAGAAAGGTTAATGAAAGAAATATTATAGATAAAAGGTTGTGATCTGAAGGATTTTTCAAAATATTTTAAAACTTTTTTTAAACATTGTATCAATTAAAAGATGAAAAACAAATTGAAATGACCAAAGCTAAATATTTAGGAGGACTTTATATAACATGAGAGATACAGTTCTAGAGAAATACTTGCATGAATGTTTTTCCTATCAATGATTTAGTTCAATTTCTATAGGAAAAAATATTAGATTTATTGATGATTGTAGATATTAGCAAAGTTACAAATCATGAAACATAATATATTTCCCCTTCTGTTATTGACACTTATTGTTGCAATCCTTTTTTAAAAATTGAGCACCAACAAAAAAACATAAGAAAGGAAAAGTGTGTCACAAGTTTCTTGAAATTCATTCTTATGCTCCCAAAAATAAATATCCTTGAAAAAAATGTTATCCAAGGCCTCAAGGAAATCAAATAAATTTTTATATATGAAAAAAACTAGGTGAAAGAGCCTCTGACTGTTCCTACAAGAATAATGTTGTCAAAGTTGCTATACTTTGATCCTTTCATAGCAATGTGGTGGGGTGTGGTAGATGAAGAAGAAGATTTATATCTTTAGGATAATATTAATGAATGCATTTTGAAGAAATTGATAATGATAATGAAGAAGCATCACATGACCTTGTAGATGCACTACAAGAGATAAAAATATAAATGGATGAATTTTAATTGAAATATTTGCCTACATTCATGATGAATCGTACTAGAAAAAATAGAGGCAAATATCCTTTTGTAAATAGAAATCAATGCAACAAACCACCATTCATTGGTAATCAACTACAACACCCTCGATAAAAATATGAGAAATACTAGTGGCAATTTCATGGATTGAACTACTTTGAAGTCAATCTCCCTCCACAGACAAACATTCAACCTTTAACTTTTGATATAATAACTATTGAAATGAAAGAGAAAATATAGCAAGAAAAATATTGAACAAATAGATCCCATTGTTCAAGTTATTTCTACTTTTTCTACAGACAAGCAATATCTAAGGAGGATTATCCATTCATACAAACTTCTACCTTGTTATTGTGAACTTGATTTACCAAATACCTCAAGATGAATCTATCCTTTCCAAGTCCGTTGTAATTTTCAAAAACAAATAAAAACTGGTTATGAAAAATGAAGAACTTCACATTGAAATTCTAAATATAGAAGACCCAACCAATGTCAAACTTTTTATGTATGTTTTACTTGAACCGAAACTATAATTGGAGCCACATTATTCAATACATCTACTCATAGGAAAGTTTTCCAAATATATCATTATTACCTAAATACATATAATATGAAAGCATAAAAGGGTCTAAAAGAGAATCTCTATAGTTAGTTAAGAAGGGTTATATCATCATGATGCATAGAATCCAATAAATACCCCAAGGAAGGGTTACTAGAACACGAGGAAAGAAAACCAAAATCACCACAGATTAAAGATTCATCATCTACATCATGAGAAGATAAAGAACTAGCATTGTATTCCTCACTAAATATCATTAATAGATGTTGAGCTAAGGCCACTTCAATACTAACATGAGCTACATGGGGGAAAAAATATCATGTGAAGGTTCAAACATAAAAAAGTTATAGTTTGAGGCACATCACTACCAATAAAGTACAATAACCGTATAGCTCATCAATAGGATAAATATCATAGTTTGGAAATATTCTAAATACATTATATCTTGGAGAAGTTTTTCAATAGTATAACCATAAAAATACACATCATTAGGCATGTGTGATGGTGCATCATCATTATATATGAGTGAAGGTGAAAAATGTCATTTGATTAAGTGAATAAAACTAGACTCTTAAAGGAAAGAATAGTCAAGAGAAGTATATGTAAGAGAATCTAGAGAGGAGGAAGAAAATTTATTCTAGTTGATTTGTAGGAAATGAGATCCTAGCCTATGGATACAAACTAAGATCTCAACTATCCACAGAATAACATAAAATTATAAGTAGGTTAAGCTAAAATCCTAATAGGAGAGCTAAACACTAAATAGTTTATGATCCCTTTTATTATAATGGAGTTGATAGAAAGTGTGTGTGAATGAAATAGGTTAAAAGATAGGAAATTGATAAATTTTAGCATAAACAATAAGATACAAAACTAGAAATCGATACAGAAGCTCAAATCTAGAAATGAGAAAGATAGAGGAACTCGTAGGAGAAATTTGGAGCCAAAATTATTGGAATGACATGTAAGGTACCCAAAACTAAGGTTTTTTTTGTTAGCTATGTTAGAAATGTATGATTGTCATCTATTGTCGTTGATGTCAAACATAGTGTTCCTAGTGTTTTGGAGTAGTTTGAGTTTGTGTTCCATCAAGATTTGTGGTCTAGAAATTTTATATTCTAAGAGATGTGGGTTTTTATACTGAACTTTTAGTACAGTGGAAGACAAGTATGTATTCAAGTGTTATTCAGTGTAGTACTACAATGCAGTGGAAGACATATATGTTTCCTGTTGGTTTTAAAATAGTGGAAGATATGTATGTTTCATGTATTTTTCCAAAATAGTGGAAGACAAGTATGTATCTTGTGATCATGTGAAGATGGTGTTTTACGGTGTCTTTGTGTTATTCTCTTATATCTAGAAGTTTGTTCAGTTTGGATGTCTGTAGTTTTGTTGCAGTGGTACTCTGTTGCGAAACATGTAGCATTTCTATAGTTTTAGTTATTTATTATTTCTAGAGTGTTTTATGTTATTCTAGAAATCAAGGTTGGAGATGTGCTACTACTCATATAGGTGGATTCAAGTTTTGGCCTTGGTTGTGGCACTCTCTGGTGATCAAGAATGTGTTCCTAATGTTCTAGAGACAGTGTCATCCAGTGTTGCAATCCTCCAGTTATTTTTCTACTCTATAAATATGTTGTGGAAACTTCTGATATGACATGTTGACATGGCTTTTGATGCGACATGTTGACATGGTTTCTGATGTGGCATCTGGATCTCTCCATAGTGTGTGGAGGTCTAGTTATAGAATTATATATGCATATTGTTATATAGATATAATTATGTGCATATGTAATTATATAGATATAATTACAGACATATATTATTATTTAATTTTATTGTATACTTATATAATTCTATGCATGCTCTTAGTTATATATAAATTTGTTCTCTTGTTTTTGTTGGTTTTTTGTTTTCATGTTTTGTTTTTGTGTGTTTATTTTTATTCTTGTGTTTTTTTTTTTTTTAAATTTAGTTGTTCTTGGTTTTTCTGTCTTGTTTTGTGTTTTTGTTTTGATTTTTGTTATTTTTTTAATTTTTAGTTGTCTCATGGTTTTTATTCAATTTTTTTTTCTCTTTTTGGTTCTTTGTTTGTTGTTGTTATTTTTTTATATATTATTTTATTGTCATTTTTTATTTTTTAGTCCTTTTGTTTGTTGTCTTGTTTTCTCTTGGTTTGTGTGTCTTCTTTCTCCTCCCACTCTCTGCTTTTTATAGATTCTTGGTCTGTATCCGATTATTTTTCATTCTTGAGCTCTCTCATCCTGATGATGGATCATGGAGTATGATCTGAACGTTGATGCTAAAAAATTACACACAATCATCCCTAGAAGATAACAATGAAATTCATGGATTGTGGAAATTTGTTATCATTAATTGGTTTAGTTATAGCTGGCAAGTTAGAAATTTGCTTCGACACATTTGAATTATATTTGGAAGTTGTTCCAATTATTGTGGATCTAGCATTGAGAAACGTATAACATGTTCTTGGTATGTCTTTCTCCTGGGATGGATCATCATTTCAGATTTAGGTTCGGGTGTTATATTTATTGATTGTTGAAGTATTAGATTTAGGACCATGTCTTATACTTAATGCTTACATCTTATACATATGGGTGCATGCTATACGAGACCTATTTATTTAATATTTATCTCTCATTTGGGTCCTTAGTTTGAATGCTTCTTTGACATAGGATTCATTTGCATTTTTGTTATTGCCTTGGCTAACATGGAACTCATTTTTAATATCTTTTGGTTTCATCGACCTTGTTGTAATATCCAATGATCTATCATCTATTTAAAGATTTTTTTTGCTTTGGAAAAATGTATGTGTAAGGTGCAAAGAAAGTGAAGTGTGTGAACTAGTTTGACAATAAAAAAAGTAGAGTTTAGTGACAGTGGTAGAGAAGGAAAGGTAGTAATAGTTTGCTGGTGGAGTGGATAGTGTTATGTAGATCAACTGCATTATCAGGAGAATATATATTTATCTAATTTGAAGAAGAGTAATTACTTTAAGATAGTGAGTCTTGGGTACTTGAGGTTGTTTCTATATCTTTCTACTTTGGTGATGAGCCTCTATATGCAAGTCTGAAGTAGTGAGCTCCTATTTGTACTGTAATGCAGTGGGCCTTCTTATCCAGATTCATTGTTTTATTGACATTGGGTCTCTGATTGATATTTTAGAGTAGTGAGCTCCTAATCCTTTGTAATCAGATTATACACTTTGGTGAATTATCTTTGGGAGCAAGTTCTCACTGCGGTTTTCCCCAGTTTGGGTTTTCCATGTATAAATCTTGGTGTTCTTGTGTTGTTGGTTTAGTTCTTTACTTGCATATTGTTTCACATGATGGTTACTGAATTTAGTTGTTGAAGTTTTGTTTTATGCTAATTCATGCCCTCTCTTAGAATCTGAATTGTGTTTATCAAGCTAAACTTGTTCTAGACTTTAGATCAAGAGGTCTTGTAGATCTATCTCCTTGAAAACTATTCAAAAAGAGACAAACACGATTGAAGGTGTTGTAGTCCAAGAGTTTCTTCTTGTTTAAAATCTAAAATAGTGTATTATAATACACTATACACACTAATAGCCTTGTCTACAATTAGATATAAATCCACACACACAAAAATGTGGAAAATTTATTATGTTGTATAGGGGCTTGCCTAAGTCAAACCCTGTGTTGGTGTTCTTGTCTTTACAACAACTATGATTGATGAAAAAGAGAGCTTATCCTTGGGAGGAAAAAGAATAAATAATAAATAATATGCTAAATTGAGAATATTATACCTTAGGATTGATAATGGTGGCAATTCAATGTTCTTTATTAAGTTCATCTAGCATTGATGCAACAATATGAAAGAAAATAACATAATCCATCGTAAAATCATACATGAAGACAAGTTCTTATAGCTTTATGCCCCTTGTGCTTATATATACTCTTGAATGAATTGAATTAGGACTCTTTAATTTGATAATAGACCCTACAAATGATAAAAGGTTACTTTACATAGGTTTATCGAGGTATGTATGAATTCAAGTTGGCATCCAATGGTCAAATGAAAATATCAGGATCAAATCACAAATGACAGAGGTAAATGATAAAAAAAATGTTTGAATTTGGATCCCTTTTGGAGGTACTAGGGAATTAGGCACCCCAATCCACCCGAACTGGGGCATTAGACACCCTACTTCACTCAAACAAGGACTAGATAAGGTGATGGCAAAGTATCAGAACCCTTGAGACATGTGATCTAGTCTCAACATTAGCATATGACAATAATATGATAGTATTAGGCCCAAATAGGCTCAAAATATCCCAAGAGAGGGGACACTAAAGTAGTTGTCAAAATATAGTGTTGAATTATAGTGTTATAATTCACTACACTACAGTTAGCCCCCACTTTAGTGAAAGTATAAGTTTACATTCATACTTGTGGTAAAGTAGGGATAGATAGATAGTGCAGCCGAGAGAAAGACATACAAGGTATAAGATGATGCTAATCTGAGAGAAGCAATGCTACAAGCTTAGTATCCTTTCAATCGACATAAACCATACACATCTACAAAGTAAAAAATATTATTGCTAAAGCAAAGCAAGGGTTCCATGTCAATTAGGTGAAGAGACATCAAGGTAAAGGTTGTTTCAAGTACTAGTATCATTCTCAAAATGTTATTGAAAGAGTACAAGTAGACATATAGAAAGAGATGAGATCATACACCAATTTGTGATAAGATGAGGTTCCATGGTCCAACAAGTTATGTTTTTCTATGGGTCCACTAATATGGCATGAATTCCATTGGACAACAAGTTGTGTTATATTGGGTGATTTATGTAGTGCCACAAACAATCACACTAGTGAGTTGTGTTACACTAGGTAATCAATTCATGATAAAGTATAATCAACAACATTCATGCTAAAAAGTTGTTTTGTGATAGATGACCAATTCTCAAGGAGTGTAAAATGTTAATTATGATCAAATTGGGTAGCCCTTCTATACTAATTGACTAACACTTTAGGGAGTGTAAATGTGTTTGGTAAAAAGATCAAGCTAGCAAGTTTCATTATGCTAGAATATTGGGATGAGTCATGTGGATGCCACTAGCTAGCAAGTTGTGTTATACTAGGTGATCCATAGATCATCAATTATTTAAGTATTAAACCAATAATCCTTGATATGCTAGGTGATAAAAAACATTATATACCATTCAATTTTCCAAAGATAGATTGATCATCTTAGGGGTATTTTGAAACACATTGCCACCACTTTGGTGGTACAAAAAGTAGGCCTTGTATTCCCCCTTGAGATGCCATGATATTTCTATGTTAATAACTTAATGTTAGAATAACTGAGAGGGGGGTGAATCAGTTGGATCCCAATTATCCTAGAGTCCCAAATTCTCCCAAATGTATATAACAACATTTTCAAACATATAAATCAACTCGGTGAAATGTAACTATAATCTCAAAATTTTAGTCCTATACCGAGTAGCAGTAAATCAATATTGTGATTATCAATCAATATAGATAAAGTAATGTGTAAAGTAAAATAAAAATCCACAATAATCATACACATTAACATATATATTTTTAACATGGAAAACCTGCCAAGGGAAAAACCACCCGGGACCGGTAACCCAAAATATTTCACTCTTCTGAAGTGAGCTCAGTTAAGAGCCAACCCTATTAAAGGTTACAATGCACACTGTTAAATGTGACCTGGTTAGAGGATTTGAAATAACAATTCTCTCTTGACCAATCATTCACTATGGGGTCAAAAAGAAAACACTCAACATTCATTTGAATGTCATAATAAAGAATTTCACTTCCTACTCAGTTAAGAGATTTATCTGTAATAATGGTTAAATTGATATAGTAATGATCTGATTCAAATACAACTCTATTTGCAAATTTTCATATCTATGCTAAGTACATAATACCTCTAATCAAGTTGTTCACTTCAGTTCATGTGATTCTTCATACTCTGTTATGCTCGGTTAATGCTCTTTCCTCTGTTGTTCGGTGTTGTCTGCAGAAATGCTCGGTACTGTCTTTAACCAGTTTGATCAGTCATGCATGAAATTTGGATGTGTGCGTATCATAGAATCATGTTTCATATTGAATCTCTTGTCTCTTGTATAGACATCATAACTCACTTAATTTCCATCATTTAGATTTTTCCGCTTAATCTCCATCATTGGTTTTGTCGCTTAGACCTTCCTCGACAACTGTGTTAAAAACACGTTTCAATCTTCTTCATTTGATCTTCCTTGAATTTTCATAGTCGTTTGATCATCATAACAAATCTTATCATTTACCTCAGAATCATCAATTTTCTAGCTCATCATTTTAGTCATCCTTGGTTTGATTTAATTGCTCAGTCAATATCGTGATGTGTTGATGATCCCTAGTTCGGTTATCATTGTGATCAGTATACATTGTACTCACTCAGTGTTCACTGTTACTTGGTGCATACATAACTCTTCAATTACCAACCACACAAACTTTGTTTGTTCCAAATCTTTAATCCATAATAGATGTTTGTCACCATAATGATACTCAAATAAGTTGACATCAATGACAATACATTAACTAATTAATGTCTATCATCACATCTGTAACTCGATTGATTATCAACAAAATGAATTCAAATATACAATCAATTTTAGTTCTTTAATCTCTCCCTTTGGCATTGATGGAAACAAAATATGAAATATGCAATATTAAAAATTCCATAGAATACCAAACTTTCGTTCTACAATTGCAAAATGTTGTAGCTCTCCCTAGCTTCTATATATAAAATGTTTCAGCATTAAAAAATCACAATGCAAACTCTCCCTGCATATTTGACTTTTCTATTCTTGAATCTTTTATCTCTGTAGATAGATATGTCATCTCTCTCCCTTTCTCTTTTCTCCTTTTCTCCCTTGCAGTGGATAGATATTGCATTGATCATTCTCTCTCCCTTTAATGGATGTATATTTTATTGATCATTCTCTCCCTTTGACAATAATGCCAAAAATAAAAAAAATATACAACTCTTCAATAGCCAAAAATATCTCTATTTTTTGGTGTAGTAGAATAAGTACCTTGTAGTGTACTGATATATCTTTGTCAATCTAGTTCAGCTTTGCATCAACATGATTGATATTCTGATTACGTGTAGGTTGTACAACCTCCTAGTTAGCTTAGTGACCAATAGACAAGGGAAAAACCCGTAGTCTACTCCTCAAGTAATCAAATATATCCTTTGGTAAGGGTTTAGAGAACATGTCTGCAATTTGTTCTTTTGATTGTACATATTCCAGTATAACTTGTTTCTCTTGTACTTGTTCCCTCAAGTAGTGATATTTGATAGATATATGCTTTGTTTTTGCATGCATCACAGGGTTCTTTGAAATATTTATTGCACTAGTATTATCACAATAAATTACCACTAGGTCAGTGATCACTTCATTCATGCCTTTCAATAGTTGTTTTATCCATGCAATGTTCAAACAGTTTGCAGTAGAAGCAACATATTCTGCTTTTGCAGTTGACTGAGATATGCATCTTTGCTTTTTACTTATCCAAGTAACTAATATTTCTCCTATAAATAAGGCTCCACCATTAGTGCTCTTATCATCAATGCTCCCAAGCCAATCAACATCTGTGTAAACTTTCAGTTCGAACTTGCCATCTCTTTCATACCATAATCCATAATCCTCAGTGTTTTTCAAGTATCAAAAAATTCTCTTTACAACAATCATATGTGATTCTCTGGGATTAGTAAACAATATTTCTACAATTCCAACTGCATGTGCTATGTATGGTCTAGTGTGTACAACATACATCAACTTTCCAATCATAGATCTAAATACAATGTTAGATTTACCTCATGTGTCTTATCTTCTTTTGTCAATTTGCATCTTGTTACCATAGGTGTTCCAACTAGTTTTGATTCTTCCATTCTGAATGTCTTCAATACTTCCTTGATGTATTTTGATTGAGTAATGTAGATGCCTTCAGCCTATTGTAAAATTTTCAAGCCAAGAAAAAAATTTGATCTCTCCAAACATTGACATTTCAAATTCTTTCCTCATTTCATCAACAAATGATGTGCATATGTTATCATTTCCTCCAAATATAATATCATTAACAAACATTTCAACAATAAGAGTCTTATCATTATTTCCTCCTTTTAAATACAAATTGTTGTTATCACTTGTTCTAATAAATCCAATAAGATAGGAGTGTAGTCTTTCATACCATGCTCTCAGTGCTTGTTTCAATCCATATAATTCTTTGTGTAACTTACAAACCATGCTTGTCTGATTAGGATCAACAAAACCTTTGGGTTGCTCAATGTATACCTCTTCTTCCAATATCCCATTTAGAAATGCAGATTTAACATCCATCTGATATACTTTGAATCCTTTATATGATGCATATGCAAGTAATATTCTAACTCCTTCAAGTCTAGAAAAGGATGCAAAAGTTTCTCCATAGTCAATACCTTCTTCTTGTGCATACCCTTTGCATACTAGTCTTGCTTTATTTTTGGTTACTTCTCCATTCTCATCCAATTTGTTTCTAAATATCCATTTCGTGCCAATTATATTCTTATCACTCAATATCGGTAATAATGTCCATGTTTTGTTTATCTATATCTGCTCAATTTATTCATTCATTGCAATAATCCATTCTTCATTTTCAAGTGCATCTCTAACATTTCAGGTTCAAATTCACAAATCAAACATGTGTTGTCTTTCAACTTACTTCATGTCATCATGCCAGCTCTCTTATCTCCAATAATTTGATTCTGTGGATGATGTCTTCTTACATATTTTGCAAGTATAGGTTTAGTTCTTTGTTCTTCATTGTGTTCTCCAGTAGGTTCATTATGTTCTTGATCATGATCTTTAGTTGCAACATTTTCTTGATTCTTGGTTGGTGCCTCCTATTACTCGGTATCATTACCCCATTGCATGGTAACGTTAGGTATTTGCTCGGGAAAAGTATCAGGTTCTTCAATGTAGACAAATCTACTGTAATATTCAGGTTCTTTTATGCTTTCCTCACCATTCTTCTCAGCAAATTCATCAAATCTTACATTTGCACTTTCAATGATCTTGTTAGAAGTCTTGTTCAAACATTTATAAGCTTTTCTCTTAGTAGAATATCCAAGAAATATTCCTTCATCACTTTTTGAATCAAATTTCCCATTTCTATCATC